>VZRE01003335.1:12915-46756 GCA_013396775.1 Cephalopterus ornatus | reverse complement strand
CTTCCCCCCGGGGCGTGGGGCGGGAGGGGGAGCCGCCGGGGCAGCCCGGGGAGGAAGAACGATGTGGCAGGAATGAGAGCAGAAGGGAGGGGGTGTGTGTGTCTCCGACCGGCGTCCTCTAGGTCGCCAGCTGCAGCGCCGGGCAGGGAGAGCCCACGGGTCTGGTCGTGGCTACTGAGCCAGCCGCATCGATGTGAAGCCCATTATCAGTGTCTCCATCAGGCAGGGAAGGGACTGTTGCCAGGTAGTGGGAATTGTTGAGTATTACGGTTGGGAAAAGCCTTCAGGGGGCGGATGGGCCAGTGATGTCTTTCTAACCCTGCAATCCAGCCTCTTTACTCCTGCTGATGCTCAAGGTCCTCCAAAGCAGTTGCAGGGCAACAGGAACGAGGCTGCGATTGCTGAAATCTGGGATCCGGGGAATAGCCACGGCAAATCAAGGCCTGCTGGCATCACACTGCTGCTGGGGTGAGCCCTGAGCAGCCCTGTGACCTGGAGTTCATCACAGAGACCAAGCAGGGCACCCCAGTGAGCACCCGGGAAGGCAGCTGATCAAAAACATTCCCTTGGCCACCTTGGAGGTGATGGGGGCAGGGCAACAGAGGATGCATCTCTGAAGGGCAAACAGCAAGAGAGTGCATCACCCTTCCACTTACCTTGTAGCCAGACATCTGATAGACATCCATAGCTCTGTCCTCAGACAGCTGGTGGGAATCCCAGTGTCCTCGTTTTTCCTCTATAAGAATAGACTGAGATCCTTGCCAAAGCAATGCTTACAGGCCTGCTGGTGGGCACACAGAATCATAGAATCCTTTAGGTTGGAAAGGACCTTTCAGATCATCATGTTCAACCATTAATGCAGCCCTGCCAAGCCCACCACTAAACCATGTCCCCACGCACATTTCACATGCGTCCCTCCCCAGCAGGTTGCCTGGCCTGGCTGGACGTGTTGGGTCAGGGATGTCAGGTTTGTAACTGGGCAATGGTTGCCTTTGTGGCTGCAGGTGAGGCACAGCCCACTTCTTCCAGGGAGATGGAGACAGAGCACGTCCAGGGGGATTAACTGATGTCTGGAAAATGGTACATTCATGCAACCTTCTGCAGCTTATTCTGCATATATCTAGGGCTGCTGGATGATTTTGCCTCTGACTTCCTTTCTTCTCGTCAGACACAAACTGCTCCTTTGTTTGCACCAACAATGAAGCACACACTTGCCCGGGGAGGGTGGGCAGTGCCAGGGTGGGGGGCACCCGGTGCTGCCTGGGTGAGGTGGGGCTATACCGAGACGCAGCTTGTCCTTGCCAAGCTGTTCAGGATTTAGTCTCCTGCTGCCTGGGAGGAGGCAGAGATGCCCTCTAGGATGCTTCATCTCCCCTCCCCCAGCCCGCTTGGCCTCTCTGCGTTTCCACAGGCTTTGCCATCTCAGTGGTGTCCTCTGAAGGTGCAGCTGTGGACCTCGGTGGGGCTCTGAGCTGCTGGCAGGGGGCAGCAGGGGAAGAAATGTGGGGTGGGATCAGAAGAAAACCCAGGGGTTCAGAGCCCTCCTGTGTCAGTCTTTTCCAGGGAGGGCTGTGGGATGTTTCTGGTACAAAGCGAAGGAAAGATGGGCTTTGCTGGAGGCAGGTGGGTAGAGCTGCTTTGTCAGAGGTGATGCTGGCAGATAAATGATGCTTCTACTGGCCTGGGCTCTTCCACCTGCCAGGTTTTCTGCATGGTGCTATTAATAATACTGAATAGTGATTAAAGTCAGGGTTTGACTCCACTCTGAGTCAGTTAGTGTTAAGTGCTGGCGTTAGGAACAGCATGAAAAGATGGTTATCTCTTAAATCAGAGGGTCAAAGCCTTTTCCAGGACACCTGCAGTGGAAGCCATCATGTGTAGCAGTTGTAGCCAGGGCAGCATCTGGTGAGACCATGCCTGTCACACTCTTCTGATGGTTTTTGTGGAGAGGATTCCTGTCCCTGGAAGACCCTTTTGTACCCCTGCTGTTGTTTATTATGCAGTGGGCTGCGCAAATGCCCCCACAGTTTTGCGGAGCTCTGGTGCCTGTGTAGCTGAAGAGTATCATTGCTGTGTTTATCCAGCATAACCTGTGCCAGAGAGAGACAGATCCTTCCAGCTGTGACCAGTGGTTTCAGGGAGGCAGGAGGGTGTGGGTGCTGGAGGCAGGGCCAGCTGACAGGTCTGAAAGCCTGCAGGCAGCAAGCAGACAGCTGCCTTTGTTCCTGAGGAGGTACCAGGTTCAGGTGCTGCACTTTAGGAGCCATCTGAAAGTTGCTCCCTATATTTTTTTGCTCCTTTTTTCTGTAAGGAGGGAAGGAGCAGGGCTGTGCTGAGGCTGAGCCACTGTGATACAGTTACTGTGTCAGCGTCCCCCAGTCCCAGCCGAGGGCTGCTCATCTGCTTTTTGTTTTCTTCTGAGCCTGACCTAGATGCTGCTCTGTCTTCGGCACAGCTAGAGCAGGCTGGTGTGGCCATGCTGCCTGGACCTGCTGTGAGTCGGCAGCTCTGGGCTGGCTCTGCTGCCCCTGCACCTGCTGCTGAGTGGGGCTCTGCTGCTGCATTTGGAGGGATAGGAGAAAAGGGAAGTCTGGGAAAGCCAAGGGCTTCAGGCTGTGAGGATGCTCAGCCTCGCATTGCCTAAACGGTGCAATCTGGTCTGTGACCTGCATGTGCCTTTGTGTGCCCAGGAGCTGTCCCCAGTGTGACTGACAGCCTGGTGCTGGACTGATGAATCCTGCCCCAGTGAAGATGGATTGCAGATGTTCAGTCCCTGCTGGCTCTGTCCATCTCAGAGGAGCAGTGTGCAAGCAAGGCTTGTGCCTTGTGATTTTGGTCTCCCTTGGATCCAGGGTAGCAGCACCTAACACTGCAATATTGGACAGAAGAAGAATGCAAGACCTTCTTCACCTGTTCTTAGTGCAGTTGGATCTGCTTTGGCAATATCCTCCTTTTTGAATTAAGCAAAAAGGCAATGCCATTCCTCCATGAATTTTCCAAATGCCTGCTCTCGCCCTCTTTTTTTGTCTGATTCCTTCCAGGTCTTTCCTCCCTTGGCCTGCCTCTCATCCTCTGGGGTGTTTGTAATATTTGCTGACGTCTTTTCCCTAGCACATTAGTGGTCTGGCATCTCTGGGCCTTCCAGATTGCCGTGTGCCTCTCTGGAGATGCCTGATGAATGCACAGAGTCTCTCCGGCAGGATGGGTAGGCGGGGTGTCATGGAGCTGACATCCGGAGCCTACTGCGATGGGAGAGGGATGGCTTTGATCACTGCTCCTCGGAGATGCTGAGCCTCAGGGATGTGGCAGCTGCTGGGGCTGCCTTCCACCCGGGAGGATGGGGAGGAGAAACCCAAGTGCAGCTGCTTTCTTCGGGTTATTGCCTGTCTTCAGAAACCTGATCAAGAGAATTACAAATACTTGAGGGTGGGGGAATGCCATCCTCTCTCTGGTGCACTGCTGGCAGCAGCTTGACCACTTATTCCTTAGAGGCAGACAGTGTATGTGAGATGTGGCAGCTGTGCTGGGGATGGTAAGCTGGGGGCCTTAGGAGGGAAGATTCTTGCAAAATCGAGGGAAGCTCCTTTCCACCAACGGGGGGGTCACCTTGTTTCATGTTTAGGCAGATCTTTGTGCAGAAGAAGATTGCAGCCAGAGCCAACCTGGGCTGGACACACGGCTGCTTCCTGTGGTGTAGTGATGATGGGGTGAGAGGGCAGCACCTTGTTTTGCCAGGACTTGGCTGAGCTCTACAAGGGCCATCGCTCAGCTCTGATGTATTATGGAGCAGGAGTGGGTGGGATTGGTGCCTGGATGCCAGCAGGGATTCCTCTCTCCAAATGCATGTGTGCTCCATCACTGAAGTGAGGGGCAGAAACAATGGTGGACAGGGATGTTCAGCTCACCATTGCAACTCATCTTGGGCTCTGTGCTCCTAGAGTTCCTCTCTGGTCCTGCTCAGCCTTTGCTTGTTCAGACCCCTGCCCACCCTCACTGAGAGTGCACGTCTCCCACAGCCCCCATCCCTGCTCTGCAGAGGGCTGATGGCAGTGAAGCAGGGACAGGGATGTCGAAGCTGCCGAGCTGTGTCTGGGCTGCAGCCTCTTCTGGACAGCAAAGGACTTGGTGTGGGCAAGCTGGGCACAAAGAAGGGCTTCAGAGTGAGAGCACCTTTTATTAAGAGGGGGAAGAAAACCCCCATCCTTTGGGACTGCTGGCAAAATGTGGGTCCTTGAACAGGAGCAGCACGCCTGGCAGCACACACCCGGCTTTATTTTGCATCCATTTGCTATCCTCGGCAGGCTGCCGCCTTCCCGGGGTGCTGGCTGCTCAGCCTGTCCTGCTGGGGCCGGGGGGGCCGGCTGCTGTGGGCGGGGGGAGGCAGGGATGATGTTCCCTTCGCTTGGCAGAGCCAGGGTAATGGCTGTGCTGTTGCAGGCCTGGAGCACTGGCGGTGTGAGTGCGCTCAGCTAGAAAGGACAGCGGGAGACATCCGGGAGTCCTGCTGGAAGGAGGCTGGTGGTTGCCACTGCCACCCCTGCCATGCCATGGCTGTGGGCATGGGACAAGGAGCAGAGCAGGAATATGTTTTGCAGCTTGCTGTTTCCCCAGCTGGGATGCAGACCTCAGGGCTGTACCTGCTGTCACCTCTGTGTGCTCAACCAGACTGGCCCTTGGAGGGTATCTCCCCATGGAGCCCCCAAGAACAGCAGGCAGCACACTCCTGTTCTGTGGGGTCAGAGCTGTGTGTCTGGGGCTCCTCTTGGCATCCCATAATGGCATGGACACAACACCTCTCTGCAGAGCACCCCATATTAAATGTATTTAGGCAGTGTAGTTGGGGACACAGCCTGCTGGCACTGGGCTCCCTGCAGAAGCTCTGAGGGGTGAGGGCTGGGCTCATAGAAGATCCTTTTCCCTTGCAATGCCTGAGTGAAACCTAAGATCAGGTGCCTCTGCTTGGCTGTAACTCTCCTTGGACTGCTCCCCCTCCACCTCCCAAAAGAACCAGCGTGGGACCTCTGACCCATATCTTTCGGGCAAGCTGTCCTGCCCCAAGGCACCTTACTTGAGGGGCTGAGGCTGCTCCAGTGACTGGAGCCTGACTGAGGCTTTGGTCACAGCTTTTTTGAGCAGGGAAGAGCCTTCATAATAAGCTTGAATTATTCTCAGCCAAGCAGAGCTGATGTTAGAGAAAGCTCCTTCCCCGGCCAAAGGGCATAGCTGACAGCCGGGCTGTTTACCAGCTCTCACGTTACAGGTCTAATTGCAGAGGAGGCAGGTCTGGTGTCAGCCACCCATTCAAATTGGAATGCACAAAGCCTCCCTGTTAGATGTCACTGCCCAATTTCATGCCTTCTGCTTCTCCTTCTTGGCGCTAATGAGTTCCCCTTGTCATCTCCAGTGCTTCCTGATGGGCCTCAGGGTGCTGGCTGGTGTGGTCATGTCAAGGTTCAAGAGCAGCCAGTACTGGTGCCAGCTCCTGGCATGAGGGCAGTGTCCTTCCTTGCTGGGGAGGAGCATGTTCCGGTGCCCTTCTGCAGGGCACAGTGCCTTCCTTGCAGCCCTCTGCCCCACGCTCTCAGCAGATCGTGGTACTCAGCCGATGCACGTGGCAGGCCAAGGAGAGAGCCTGGTCTGCTCCCAGGGGTTTCTTCTGCTGCTTTGAGCTGGGTTAGGATGGTCCCAGTGCTCCTGCCCATCACTGGAGCTCCTCTGGAAGGCTCTCCCACGTTGTGTAGAGGACCACATTGAGTGTGCTGTTGGTAGCCCTGGGGCATGTGCTGCCTTTCCTTCTCTGCCTGGTATCCTGCATGCAGGCAGGAGCAGTCATGCTTCTTTCAGGAGCTGCCACAACTGGTCCCCTTCCAGATGCTTGGGGAAGGGGGCTGAGAAAGTCAGCAGCTGCTTTTTTCCAGAATATTCTTCTAGCTTCCAACAGCTTGCATCATGAGCCTTCAGCATCAGCTTTGCTTCCATCCTCTGAATATCTTCTTGTAGTTGGTAGACTTTTTCATCTCACCACTCACCTTCTTTCCCTGAGGTGCTGAGCAGTGGAAGCTCCAGCACATGTCCTTGGGGGCCTTTGCTGGAAAGCTCCCCAGAGCCTCACTGCAGGAGGAGTGGGAGGAGTGGACCTCTGGGGTGGTGTTGCCGGGTGTGGGTGCTTCTCCAGAGAGCTCACAGGTGACAGTGCACAGGGTGGAACGTGAGGGGGGCAGGCAAGGTGCTGGGGTGGTGGTGGTGGTGGGAAGGCTGTCCCCATGGCTGGAAAGCTGACTCTACCTGGGAAGGGGTCTTGCAACCCGATTGCTTACCATTCTCTAATGCAGTGGTTAGTGGCATCTCCCCAGAATGAGTGTCGAGAAGAGCAGCTATGATAGTGCTCCCTCTTTGCCATTGTTACGATGCAGCAGCCACTTATTTTAGCATAGCCAGCGCTAAATTCTCTACTGGGGCTGCGTGCAGGATGTTAACGTGCTGGAGCTGCATCAGGGTCTGCTGACTTTAAGGCATTGGCAGGATCAGGCCTTAGCCAGCAGCACCGGCAGCCCCAGCCAGGTGGAGAATGAGCCCTCAGCACTTCCCAGTGTGTGTGCCAAGCCCTGCTCTGCTGCCCTGCCATGGTCCCCATCACCCGTGGTGCTGTGCAAGGCTTGCCCTGCATGTACTCCATGCCTGGAGTGTGCTCAGTGCCATGCTTTGCCTGTGCAGCTTCCCTGCTGTGAGACCAGCCTGCAGCAGCTCTGTGGCCAGCAGAGGTGAGCAGCTGGGGAGCTTGTGGGTCAGAAACCCAGTGCTGGAGGCCAGGTCCATCCTCCATACATGGTGAGGTCCGTGCTTTGCAAACCTTGTGCCAGTGTAGAGGTTAGGGCTCCTGTGGTATGTGTACACATTATGCCTCGTAATGTATGATGCATAGGGATTTTTTTCACCCCACAGTTTTGTAAGTGTTCTTCTATTCAAAGTAGAAGAAATAGATTCATTAGGAAATGCTTGGAGGCATAAAAAGACAGGCTGGGAAGAGGTAGGGAGGGGTCCTGGGCTAGGGAGCAGGCACTGCCGCTGGCCTTTGCACCTTGTGAAGGTGCCCAGCATTGGGAATGGTAAAGAGTGGGCTGTCACCATTCTGGGAATCACAAGTGAGATTTATTTGGGAAAAAAAAAGCAGCAAGCTCTGATGGGAGCAAGTAAGAAACTGAGCCAGTAGTGGTTGGGAGCTCCAGCTTCAGCCCTGCTGCAGGATGACTCAGTCCTTAGCACAAGAGCAGGGGTAGGAGCCAAGTTCCTGCCCCCAGGAGTGGTTGAACTTTTAGCGCATCTGCAGCTACTGGTCTACAGTGAAGTAAATTGTTGCTTTGCCAGCAGGGGATGACAGTGGTTACCTCTGCCCCAGCAGCTGAGCAATGCTCCGTGCAGAAGTCTGAGATAGCTGAGAACAGAGCAAAGGCCTGGCTAACTGCTGAGAGCTCATGGGCTCCCCTTGGCTGCTCTGTTGGGACAGATTTGCCTCTCCCAGTGTCTTGCTTATCTAGGGTTAACCTTTTCTATGTCAAGATATATCTCTTAGTGGGTCAGACGCTGTCCCTCTGCAGCCCCTGTTGGCTGGCTCCGTCTCCTACGACGTACTTCATAACCTCTTTCTTTCTGACAAAGAGGTTATCCTCATTTTCCTCTGTCAAAAAGTCTTGAGCAGAGGTGTTTCAAATTATGGCCCAGGCAATGCCGACTGTGTAAGGTTCCTGCCATTTTGTCCTGCTCTTTGGTCTCACTCTGGGAAGCAGCAGGAGGGAGGCACAAGCACTTACTTGGGAAGCTTGTTCCCGTGCCCCAAGCTGCCAGCTCTGCATGCTTAAAAATAGGGTTTAAATCCTCTCCTGGGTACAAGAGCCACACAGGAATTTCATAGAGCTTTTTAGGGGGGAGGAGGAGGATATTTGAGACCTGGAGCCAGGGTGGGGACACAAAAAAATCCTCTGCACCTGCTGGAATCATCCTCTGATTTGCTGGTAGGGTGCAATAGGTGCCTGATTGCCTGACAGATGCCATGGATTTTCCTTGCTCCTGGCATGTGCAGTCAGCGATTTGAAGTGAAACGTGCTGTGCCAGGCAGAAAACCTCGCTGCTGGAAGATGGAGTTCAGGCAAGGGCTAGTTACTCTTCCCCTCCATGTGCAAGGACATTACTGGTTACCAGTTGCACCCACTCAGGATAAGTAACTAGTTAATATTGGGCTTCAGATCTGTATAACATTCCCCTGCCAATAAAGCCTTGCAGCCTGTGTGAGGCTGTTCATGTGGATCTGAGCTCTGGAAAGCAGTAACTAGATCTCCCAAAGCTGTGGGAGCAGGTAAGTGGTATTTCCCTTCTCCATATGGAAAGATAAACTGGGCAGCCCTGGACTGTCACGAGAGATGGTGGCAGAGGCAGTGTTAGATGCTGGCCCTCCTGGCTCAGCTGTAATTAGATGGGTTTGGGAATATTTCAAAGGACTTCATGGAGGGATTAATCCCTGAGCTTAGTGACTGGGTTTCCAGGAGTCTGTACAACCTGACAGACAAAGATCTGCAGCGGCTCTTGCATTCCTTGGGCTCACAGATGAAAGTTTTGGACCACACGTGCTCCCTGAGAGCCAGTGCCTCCACAGGCACCTTTCAGAGAGCAGATGTGGATGAAAGCCAGGAGTGCTGGTCTGCCATGCCCCTTACAGCCCTTATGTGGCAGAGAGTTCCTGTGCCCACCCCACTGATGGCACATCAGCAGGGAAGCATGCAGTTTCGGCATGAGTGAAGGTGAAGGTGGGAAATGACTAAGGAAGAGAAATTTCCAGAGTGAAGCATGAGAGAAGGGGAAGAATGCTTTGCAGGTCCTCTCCTGCTGCCAGATCACTCTCGCTTCACTGAGAGTCCGAGGAGGGAGGCCAGCTAGCACAGGCTGCTGTAGGGAGGTGGGCTGGCTTTGCAGGGCAGCCTGAGCAGTGCCTTCTGTCCCAGTGAGCCTTCCCAGTGAGCCTTCCCCAGGCAGGACAGGCCGCGTTGGTGCTCCTTGGCTGCTCTAGGGTGCTTCCCTCTCTCTTCCAGGCTCTCCATCAGCTGTATTATGACCCAAACATCGAGAACAAGAACTTGGCTCAGAAATGGCTTATGCAGGCACAGGTGTCCCCCCAGGCATGGCACTTCAGCTGGCTGCTTCTGCACATGGACAAGGTGCCCGAGATCCAGTACTTTGGTGCCAGCGCTCTCCACATTAAAATCTCCCGTTACTGGAATGACATCCCTGCTGACCAGTACGAGAGCCTCAAGTCACAGCTCTTCACCCACATCACCCGCTTTGCCAGCGGCTCCAAGATCGTGCTGACCCGGCTGTGCGTGGCGCTGGCCTCCCTGGCGCTCAGCATGATGCCGGACGCCTGGCCCTGCGCCGTGGCAGACATGGTGCGCATGTTCCAGGCGGAGGACTCCAACGTGGACGGGCGAGCGCGGTGCCTGGCGCTGCTGGAGCTGCTGACGGTGCTGCCCGAGGAGTTTCAGACCAGCCGCCTTCCGCAGTACCGCAAGGGGCAGGTACGGAGTGTCCTGGCGCAGGAGTGCGGCTCTGTCTTCCCTTTGCTGGAGCAGCTGCTGCAGCAGCAGGACTCCCCGGGTTTCATCAAGCAGAAGGTGTTGAAGTGCTTCTCCAGCTGGGTTCAGCTGGAGATCCCGCTGATGGACTGTGAGAACCTCATCCAGGCAGCTTTCACCTCTCTGCAGGACCCAGAGCTCTTCGACACAGCAGTGGAGGCTGTGGTCAATGCCATTTCCCAGCCCGATGCCCAGAGGTAAGGGCAGCCTCTCGTGTGCTGCAGGCTGGTGCTCCTGGGCATCAGTGGGGGAACGGGGTGGGAAGGTGGGCCCTGAAGGTAATGATGACAGGGTTTGGAAGTGGGAGAGTGTTAAAAAAGCAGCTGGAGGCTATTGGTTTCTCATGGTTGGTCCTGGAAGGCTTTGCACTGTGGTTGACTTGTAGGGACCATGCAGCTGCAGCCCATGTCTACCCTTGCCTCTCAAGCAGACGAGGATGCTCGCTTCGGGCCCCTCGTGTCAGATCCTGCAGCAGCTGACCAGAGAGCAGCTTCCCGGTTCCTGCCGACGGGAGTTGAGAGACCCTCCTCTGCCTCGTGCTGCTGGTCTAGCCAAGGAGCTGATTCAATGCAGAGATAATAAAACTAGATCTGTCAGTTTTCTCCCTCCTCCTGGCTCCAACAGCTTGTGCCAGCCAAGGACTTGTCCTTTGTCTGTGGCCATGGCTGCCCCTGGAGCAGCTGAGCTGGGAGCTGGGGCTGGGGCAGGTCCTGCTGGGGCTGTGCTGTGGGGCTCCAAGCTCGTCTGCTTGGCTGCGTTGTCTGAGCGGCTGTCAGCTCTTGGGACCAATGCCTGCAGAAGGGACAGTACATCTCTGGTTCCCGTGGCCACATCCCTTCCTGGCTGCTTAGCAACCTTCCCCTGAAGAGGAGGGTTTCCTTGAAGGCTGAGCTGAGCTGCTGCCACTGTGCATCCGTGTGCATCGCTGCGCATCGTGCAGGCTCTGACCCTCTGCAGCGGTGGGAATGATGCTGCTGCTGCTGCAGTTGTGAGCCCTGGTCCTCCTCTTGGTTTAGGGCAGGGGCACCCAGTGTGTTCCCCAGCTCTAGGGGCTGCCCTTTTCTATGTAAAGGGGTTGCATCTATAGACTGCAAGTCCTAGTGCACAAAGGGACCCATCAGGATTTTAATGTGCTGCTGGGTGTGGGGAGGGTTTGCCTCATGTGCATTCAGAAGATGACAACAAGCTGCTTTTTCTTGTACCTGGCAAAGGTTGAGGACCAGCGCAAATCCTTGTAGCAGGTTTGGTGTGTGAGAAGGTCACCGGCAGTTCTGAAATGTTGGACTCTGTCCTCTTCCTTTCCATTTCCCTTGAGTCTCAGAAGTCCCTTGGGTGTGATTCCATACCTATGTGCAGGAGCCTAGCCCTACAGCACTGTTCTTTGGTTGCATTAAAAGGCTGAGTTTTCTGTTGAGCTTTCCAAGTGAATTTTGCTGAGAAGTGTCACTGACTGTGGGGTTTCCTCTCTGCTCCTGTGCTGACCCTGCCACGCAGTTTTTGGCCCCATTTGGTCCTGCCATGCTGGATGCTCCCATACAGCGTCATCAGTATCTGCTTGCCATCCTTCTTCCTGAAGGCATCATCAGCCATGGCAGAGCACGCTCCTGTCTGTAGCCGTGCGGGCCGTGGCCAGGCCAGGGCAGGCAGCTGGCCTGAAAGGCTGCCCAGTGTGTAAGCTGCGTGCAGCCCCTGCCCCCGGGGTGTGGGGACAGCGGTGGCATTGTCACAGGGACGCCCTGCCAGGCGCCGTGTGGTGTCGGCTGCTTCCCAGCCCAGCCCCGGTGGGCTCTCTCTTCCCCTTTGTCCCTTGTGTCCTCTATCCTGTGTTCCTCCTCCTGCTTCCCCTGGTACTGGCTGTCCCGCCCCTCTGGCTTTGTTGCTCAGCCAAAGTGGATCCAGCTCTTCCCAGAGCCCCCAGGGAGTCTCCTGACCTTTCTGTCTCTTATCTTGATGGTCTGGGAGATCCCTGCTGCATTTCAGCTGCTCTCTTCCTCCAAGGTCTCTCACCTTTGTTTCTGCAGGGCCCTTGGCTGCAGACTCGGAGCATCCTCGGCACTGGGCTGCTGGCATGGTCCTCTCCAGAGTTTTGTAGGGCATTGCTCCGTGAGAGGATTAGTCTTGGGGCTTGCTGCTTTCCCATGAGTTCCCGGAGTATTTTGGACCCTGTGTCTTTCCCCTCTTGCTCCCTCCCAGCTGTCTTCATTGGTGTTGCTGCAGAGGTGATTGTGCAGGTGTGCTTCTGCCATCAGCAGAAGGCTCAGTGGCTCATGAACTTGCCTTCTGATGCTGAGGGTTAGGTAGCCTGTGGGTCGTCTTCCCAGGAGAGCACCACCTTGCAAGGTACCTCTCACACTGCAGCACCTGTGTCAGGTGGAGAAGGGCAGGTGTGACCTCATGGGCAAGGACCACCTGGCCCTGGTGCTGCCTCACTCTTGGGCAAGTCGCTTGTGCCAGCTGCTCCCATTTCCCTGCTTGCAAGCAGCAGCAGGCAGTTTCCTCAGTTGCCTCAGAGGTGTTACTAGAGATGATGCACCAGAGTTTCATAGGTGCAAAGCATTTGATCTCCTTACCTGGCAGACAGGTGGGAGCCATCTGTGCCCAGAGAAGGGGGTATCCTGGGCATTGCTGGAGTTTTGATGCCACTCCTCTGTTAAGGTATCGTGTTCCTAAGAAGGAACCTTGGAGGCTGGGCCAGGAGCTGGCACTGGAGCATTTCTGAGCACACCTCTGCTCTCTGAGGTGGTGAGAAGCTCCTGAGTCGCAGGAAGGGAGGACTGGAGATACTGTTGCATCTCATTTGCAGAGGAGAGGCTTGGGCTGTATTTTCCGTCTCATTTGAGGATTATCCCCTCAGCTAAGTGGGTCAGAGAGCCTGGCAGCGCATGCTGCAGGGGGAGAGCTGGCGTGTGGCACTTGGCCATTCTGCTGTAGTGCAGGGGGTAGTGTTGGAGTGGGGTAGGAACCTAGAGGTACATGTAGACATGGTGTATGCCCATGGTGGGAGTTACAAAGCGTGGATTTTGCACACTGAGTTGCCTCTCTGAAAGCAGCACAGTGTTGCTGCAGTGGTGGAGCTGGCAGGATTGCCTGGTGTCCAGCCCATCCCTTTCTGGTCTTGGCACCTGGTGCTGAATTCCTGAAGAGGAATTTCACTTGAAGAGTTTTCCAAGGGCTTCATTAGAAACAGGTTTTTAATAAGATTGGGTTAGTATCTTATCAGGACATGATTCAGATTTTGGATCAGGAAGGATGAGATTGTCCCATATGAGCTGCCCTTATCTCCCATCTGCAGGTTGTCCCCCACACCATGGTGTGGTTTGGGAAGAGTTGTGGGAAGAGCAGAAGGGGGTGCTGGTTCCATGGAGGGAGCTGCAAATGCTACAGTTCACTGAGCTTTGAGAAGGGGCCAGACAAACTCAGGAAAGCAAAATTCGCTCGGCTGCTAAATACCAGGATAGCAAATCTTGCTCAGGAAGGCTAAGGCAAATGACTGGAGGGAAATACATGGGCAAGAGTCACCACATGACTGCCATGTTCATATATTCTTTCACAGGCATTCCCAGTTTTTTGCTGCTGGAAACAAGCTGCTCAGCTGGGCATCCAGGGGCTTGTCTGAGCTGGGATGGTTTTGTCTTCCTCTGTCTGACACTGGAGTGCTGGGGGTGGGAAGTGGTGGCTGGCAGCAGGGATAGCAAATGCTAAAGTCATAAGAACATTCCTAGGGCAGTGTGTGCCCAGTGCTGTGGAGGAAGAATGGCTTTACCCTACACTGGAGCAGTGCAAGGTTCCCTGTACCTTTTTGTCTGGGCACTGCCCTGGCTCCCTTGGGCTGACCCTGCACACAGCATCAGTTCCCAGGGAGAGAAGCTGATGAATTTCCAAATTCTCCATTATCACATCACTCCCACACTGCCACATGCATCACTCAGAGGGCATTAGAGGCTTAAAAATGGTTTACACCTGTCCCCTTTGCTGTCTGATTTCCTCTGGGGGAGAGGGACGAGGGAAGACTGACCCCCAGCAGCACAGAGGGGAAGCTGAGACAACCACTGGGACTGGAGACACCGTGTTCCCTCTGTCTTCTCTTGCTGACCCAGAGAGAAAGCTGCCACCAGCAGCACAACTCTGTCCCTGTACTGATGGCACCAATGGCTTTGTTCTCTCCTAAGTCGTCCACAGCCAGAGCCACCCAGCCACTCCGGGGTGGATGTGTTGCTGTCCTGCTGTCGGCACTCACATCTCTTCCCCTCGGTGGGCATAGGAGAGCCGGCATCATGTGTGCCTCCCACTCCAAGCATGCTTAGCCCCTCACCTGCGTGTAGGGGGCAGGCAGAGAGCACAGGCTGCTGCTGCAGATAACACGCCTGGGCGGGCAGGGAAATGGCAGGGAAAAGGCAGGCTGCTCATCAGCCTCCGGCACGGCCTCTCTCCGGGGGCCCTGGGCTGCCTTTCACCTTGGCTGCCTCCTTCTCGTTGCCTTGGTTACCATCCCTTACAGGCAGCGGTGCGGAGGGGAGGCTGATGTGCGGGATGGGAGGTGGGAGGGCTGTGCTGCACTGGGCTGCAGCAGCCCGGGAGGGTGGGGGCCAGGGGCTGTGCCAGGGGACCAGCATTCTGCTTGGGTAGGAGTCCCTGGCAGTGGCTGCCCACTTCATCCCAGGCACAGCGCACGGTCGGGATGTGCCCGAGCTGGAGAGTCTGTGGTTACCCACTGGCAGCTTGGGCTGCCTCTGTGCAGATCCGAGGAGCGCAGGCTGCGAGCATGAGGAGAAGAGCCGGGAGGTCTGTTCTGAGGGAGGAGAGCCTTCAGGTCTGCCCTCGTCACTGTTCTCAGGGAGAAGAGCCCACAGGTCTGCCCTCTCACTGTCCTCCTGCTCCCCGTCGAGGCTGCTGTGTGCAGGCACATCTCAATCACAGGTGGTGGCAGTGCCAAGCTGGGGGTGCTGGCAGCCCTGCTGGCAGGTTTGGGTGAGCACAGGCAGGGGCCCACACCATGGTGCAGTGGGGGATTTGCACAGAGCTGATGGCCGCTGGCTCAGCCCTTCTCTTTGCTTGCAGAGGCTCTGCTCCAACAGTGCTCAGGGCTTCAGCTTTTGTCCCAGCGCCACAGGCTGCAAGTAGAGTTCATGTAAGCAGTAAAGGCTCTTCTGGGTGCATCCCATTGCACAAAGTAGCCTTCAAGTTGGGAAAGCTGGGCAGGAGCCCTGTGAGAGCATCAGGAGGGCTTGCCCATGCCAGCAAGGTGATGCCTGGCACTGATTCAGGCTGTGCTTGCAGGTATGTGAACACCCTCCTCAAGCTCATCCCGCCCGTGCTGGGGCTCCAAGAGCAGCTGCGCCAGGCCGTCCAGAGCGGGGACATGGAGACGTCACATGGCATCTGCCGTATCGCTGTGGCCTTGGGGGAGAACCACTCGCGGTGAGTGCTGGGGATGGTCCCCAGGAGAGGGAGTGAGCTTGGAGCAGCCTGCTATTCCCCACAAGCTGCTTTGGCTACGGCCTGTCCTGCACCCAGTGGCGTGTGTCAGGGCAGAGGAGCTGGGCTCACAGTGGAGGTGCCATTCTGACCGTGCTCTCTGCTTCTCAGGGCCCTCCTGGACCAGGTGGAACATTGGCAGAGCTTCCTGGCCCTGGTCAACATGATCATGTTCTGCACTGGCATCCCCGGACACTACCCCGTCAATGAAACCACCAGCTCCTTGACACTCACCTTCTGGTACACGCTGCAGGTCAGTGGCCATCGTGGGCAGCCTGCCTCGGCCCTGCCTCTAGGCAGGGATGGAGGCACCAGTGCATGGGGACTGGGGTCTGGCCTGGCTGCATTGTGTTGCAGGGATTTCCAATGTCCCCACTCCTTGCCCTGCACTTGCAGCTGCTGCGGGGCATGTACCTAGGAAGTGCTGGCCCCATGGCTTGCTTTTTCTGCCACCAGTCTTCCTTAGAAGAGTTAGAAGTGTGAGCCATCCTTTAAGGGCCTCATTGACACAACTAATTGAAACTTCATGTTAGGTTTTTTTCCCCAGCAGCAGACCTGGTTGCTTAGCTCCTTGCTGCGCACCTGCAGCAGGCAGGGAGGAGAGCCACTATGGCTCTAGTGGCTGCCCAGTGTGGGGTCCCTCTCCCAGGGCCAGCGTTCCTGTGCCAGCAGAGCAGCCCTGCTACGTTGTGTTCTATTTTTAGCTCCTTTTCATCCCTCCACTCCATTCTTCCGCGATCTAATGTGGTGTGGCTGAGCGTGGGCCGGGAGGAGGGTGAAGTCGCTGCTATGCTGGCAGCTGCATGAGGCCAGGCTGAGGCTCCCACTGCCTCTAGTGGCTTCTCTGGATAGGTCTGAGGTTATGGATGCAGGCAGGAGAGCACTGTGCTCAGGCATCCATCCCAGCCTACCTCGCAGCGGTCTGAGGCACATGTGCTCCTGGTGCAGGCTGCTTCTGAGGCTAGGACGTGGCAGGACACTGTCACCCCCTATAACCATGCTATCTGAGGGTCCACCCAGCTGCTATTGCTTCTGGCATCTTGCCTCCAGATAATGCTGCCGCTTCAGAAGGGCTCAGCATCAGGTGGAGCTTGAGGAGCTGGAAATGCAGCCTCCAAGGCATGACAAGGCTCACCAGCACTGGGAAATGTCCCTGAGTCCCTTGCACAGCAGGCATGGTAGCTCTGTTTTCCTTTCCCTGCAACACCTGATGTATTTATTCCTCCTCTGGCCTGCAGGATGACATCCTCTCCTTCGAACCAGACAAGCAGGCGGTGTACCAGCAGGTCTACAGGCCTGTCTACTTCCAGCTGGTGGATGTGTTGCTGCACAAAGCCCAGTTCCCCTCCGATGAGGAGTATGGCTTCTGGTCTTCGGATGAGAAGGAGCAATTTCGGATATACAGGTACAACTGCGAGGTTTGGGTTTGCTTGTCAAGCAGGTGAGGGTGCAGGCAGCATCCTGCCACCCTGGAGACTGAGTGCTGTGGGATAAGCCAAGGAGGGACACAGAGGAGATCCCTTCCATCACAGCTTTTTTGGTGGTGGTGGTGGTGGTGATGTGGAAGTGAGCTGGTGTTTTGGCACAGCATCAGTTGCCCTGCCCAGGAAGCCATGGGATCACTCTGTGTTGGGGCAATGTGCTTATGTGGGCATCAGGAGGGAAAGTAATGTGTCCACACGTGGAGCTCTCTCAGCATGGGCTGAGGACAGCATTTGGAGACCCCTGTGTTCTCTGCAGGGTGGACATCTCTGACACGCTGATGTACGTGTATGAGATGCTGGGTGCTGAGCTCCTGAGCAGCCTCTATGACAAACTGGGACGTCTCCTGACCAACACGGAGCAGCCATCCACGTGGCAGGTGAGCGAGGGGGACCCGGGTACCAGGCTGACGGGTACCAGGCTGGCAGCTCCCAGCCCCTCAGGGACCTGTCCTCGCCATGGGGCATTGAGAGCAAAGGGACGTGATAGAGGTGAAGAGCATGGGCACCTTGCGAGCACACATGCAGGCTCTCTGAGGTCTGCTGGGGAGAGGAATAGGTCTTCTGCCTCCCTGTCCTTAGCACTGCCAGTGGTCAGCCTCCTCAGCCGCCGTGGGGCATCTGAGCTGGTTCTTGGAGCTGGGGCTGGGTTGGACATCAGGGCTCAGTGCGTGGCTCTGATGGTGTCTCTCCTGCCCTGGCAGCACACGGAGGCCTTGCTCTATGGCTTCCAGTCCATTGCTGAGACCATTGACGTAAACTACTCCGATGTGGTGCCAGGACTGATCGGCCTCATTCCCCGCATCAGCATCAGCAACGTGCAGCTTGCCGACACCGTCATGTTCACTATCGGTGAGGTCTTTGCTCGCGCGCAGGCTGGGCTGGGGAGGGAAGGCCCCTCTGAAACCACACCTGCCCAGCAATACCAGTGATGAAAAGCAAAACTGAGCATCCTGGGATGCAGGGAGCAAGAGCCTGCAGTGTAGTCCTGCAGTCTGATCCCGTCTGTGTATGCAGGGTCCCTGTCCGAGTGGCTGGCTGATCACCCTGTCATGATTAACAACGTGTTGCCGCTGGTGCTCCAAGCCTTGGGCAACCCTGAGCTCTCCATCTCCAGTGTCTCTACCCTGAAAAAGATCTGCCGGGAGTGCAAGTACGACCTGCCACCTTATGCTGCCAACATTGTCGCTGTGTCGCAGGTAGGAGCTGAATGCAGGTGGATGTGGTACGGTGACCTGGGATGTGCTCTGTACACACCCTTTCCTCTGCGAGGATCGGGGCAGGGGGACACAAAGGAGCAGTTCAGGGCATCTTGCTTGGTGCAGGGGACTTGTCTGTCCTGTTCCTAGGCCAGTAAACCGATGTGGCAGGCCCTACGTTCTGCTGCGAGTGCAGAAATGGCAGGTAGTGACAGACATGACTGCCAAGGGGTCTACTGGAATTGCACTCGGATGTCTGCCCTTTCCCCGTGGTTTCCTTTGCCTTGCTGGGAGCAGCATCCTGCCAGCTGTGCACCTGCCAGGCAGCTGGTGCCACCTGGGGGGCATCCTGGTGGTCAAGCCTCTCCTCGCAGACTGAGCTGGTCCCTGCAGTGCTGGGGCAGCTTGTCCTGCAGTCCTTCTTCGCTCTCAAGATGTACAGCAGATGGGGCTCAGAGTCCCGAGGCACTAGGAGAAGGGCTGGACTTGGGTGAGCTGCCAGAGTGTGCATAGGAGTGGAGAGGTGGAGGGCATGACTCTGCTTTTAGAGCCTGGGGGACACTGTCACTGGAGTAAGGAAACCCTGGCTGAGGTTGACTCCTTGAGCCATCCTGCTGTAGAGCCCATCCAAGCCAGGGGCTCCCCTTGCTGGGTGGCTGAGTGAGCTGGCTCAGGGAAGAGCTTATCAGGGGACAAGGATTTCACTCCTTGCCTGTGGTGTGTTGTGGGGAGTACATGCTGCTTGTCTGTGCCCGCACTGGTGTCGGTCGTGTTGTTGATCTCCCGTATCAGTCCTGCTTCCTGGAAGCAAAAGGGCTTTCTGCAGCACTCACCCTCTTTCTCTTTCCTTTTGGCAGGAGGTGTTGATGAAGCAGATTCACAAGGTAAGAGGCTGACTCACACCTCTGACTGGTTCTGCTTTCCCCCCGTGCCCCCTTAGTCATGCTCAGCTGAAGACACGAGAGGTGCCATGGCAAGTTGGGCTGGCCCCAGAGGAGAGCTCAGCACTGCATCCATGATGTGCAGGACCGGGAGAACCTGCTGGCTGCCTCTTGCTGTGCTGCTAGGCTTCAGCCACGTGGGCTGGGGGCATGATGGGGGAGTATAATGGTTTTGATCCAGCCTTCTCACCGAATGTTCAAACCTTACAGTTTGTGGCCTCTCAACCCCACCAAACACAAGGGAAAGGGAGGAGGGAAAAGCTACTGAAAGCACTGAAATGACCAAACCAAAGCTGTATAAAAATATATATATGTATTTACACTTATATACAATTAGCATACTATGTACACAGTGGAAGGGACCCCGAACACCTCCCCCCTGAAAGGAAAAGGGAAAGGGAAAACCCAAAACAGATATGCACAATCAAAACCCGGGAGCAACCAATAAAGAACTAAGAAAAGAAAATCTTACTACTCTCCTTGAGACAGCAGAATTGCACCAAGCGACCGCCGGCACTCTCTGCTTTCCCAGGTCCACAAGGCCTCACTGGGCCTCACTCCTGCACACGACCAGAGCTGATAGCAGAGAACCTGCTCCCAGATCCACCGGAAGGGAAAGAGAGCAAGAGGCTTCTCCCCCTTCTTATTTATGCCCTGGACTACATAAAAAATCGTATGGAATACTGGGAACATGACCACTTCCTCGGTTACAAGCTGGTTACTAAGGAAGGCCTAGAATCAAAACCACTACAGGGAGTCTGTCCCCTAGAGAGGGAAGTGCCCAAAGAGGCTTAACTCTAGCGGTTCGCAGTCTCTCCAAACCCGAGGATGCCAAGATGGCAGGCATGTCTTCAAGAGGAAAAAGAAGGGAGATAAGTGTGGGAACAGAGAGGGAGCTGTTCCCCGATCCTGCAGTGAGATGCACCTGGAGTGACCCAGATGGAGCAGCTCAGGAGCTGCAGCACAGTGGTCCTGGCTTTGCTGCCTGGGGCCCTGGCAGCTGTGTGAGCTAGAAAGTGCACGGTAGGGCTGCGGGCTGGGCAGTGACCTGCCGTGTTGTGCGTTCTCTTTGTCACAGACAAGCCAGTGCATGTGGCTGATGCAGGCTCTTGGTTTCCTGCTTTCTGCACTGCAAGTGGAGGAGATCCTGAAGAACCTGCACTCCCTGATCACCCCTTATATCCAGCAGCTGGAAAAGCTGGCTGATGAAACGGTGAGTGCCTGTGTGCTGCCTCCCTCCAGAAGTGGCTTCCTCTGCTGGCTGTAGCCCTGGGGCCGCTGTGTTGAAGCAGCATCTGAAACATGGGCTCAAGAGAGAGCACAGTGCAGTGAACCCCTGGCACTTTGCCTCTGCGGTCCTGGTTCCTCAGCACCCCAAAGACATGACTGTGATTGAGCAGTGCAGTCCATGTCATACTGTGGCTTTATTTTCCCTGGCAGCCCAATCCCTCCAACAGGCTGGCCATCATCCACATCCTGGGCCTGCTCTCCAACCTCTTCACCACCCTAGACATCAGTCACCACGATGATGACCACGAAAGCACAGAGGTCAAGAAACTGCCAGTGCAGCAAGGACCCAATCCAGTGAGTAGAGTGGTAGCTGATGCTCCTTGCAACAGCCTGGCCAAAGCCTTGCTAATCACTCCTGGTGCCAGGAAAGGGGGGTTAATGGGGAATACAGTGTGGGAATACCAGCAAGAGGGTAGTGCTGGTGCATTTCAGCTAAAACAGCTCCTTCAGCTTATCCCACCGCTCCTGAGGTGGGCAGAGGGGACTTGCCTCTTGGCTGCCTCCTGGCTGGGTGCTGCCTGCCAGCTGTGAGCCATGCCAGGCTGCTTCAGAAAAAAAACTGCCCAGCTTTGGAAAGGGGAGGTGAACTTGAAGGTTTGAGTCTAGGCCATGCTTGATCGTGAATCTCGCTGTCCCCAGGGAGTCCATTCTCTTCAATGTCTCTCGTTCCTTACAGGTGGTGGTGGTTCTTCAGCAAGTCTTCCAGCTCATACAGAAGGTTCTCAGCAAGTGGTTGAATGATGCCCAGGTCGTAGAGGTAATCAGGCTTCACCTGTGTACTGCCTGCAGCTCTGTCTGTCTTTGAAGACCTGAGCTGGAAACAGCAAAGGACAGACTCTAGGTGATCGCATGTGAGAGGAATGTCTTGCTGGGTTGTCTGGACCCAGTGCTGCTTGCTGTCACCAGCAGTGCCTGGCCATTCTTGTCTGTCTTGTGCCTCCATCAGCTCTGCTCCTCTGCAGTAGCAGAGGCTCTGCCATGAACAGGGAGATGGGATCTACCCAACCTGTGTTCCCGAAGAGGATAGCTCTGTTCTGACCTGGACCTGTGCCATCTGGTCTTTGTCCAGTTTGCTCGGTCCAGTAATGCCCATGTGCAATGTCTCACCAGCTGCTTCTCCCTGGCCCTCAGGGAACCTTTCTGCTGTGGTGGGAGGGTGTTTCCTGATCACTGGCAGCATCCTGTGCTGCAGGGCAGGGCACCGGTGGCAGAGCAGGTCTGAGCTCTCTGCCTGGCTGGTCCCTGTCCCCATTGCCAAGTCTTCCCTGACTACCAGGAGAGGTCTCCTGATGCCCATTGCTCATGCAGTCCCTCTTCTCCTGCAGTCTGTCTGTGCCATATTTGAGAAGTCTGTGAAGACCCTCCTGGACGATTTTGCCCCCATGGTGCCTCAGCTGTGTGAGATGCTGGGGCAGATGTACAGCACCATACCCCAGGTCTCTGCCATTGAACTCACCCGGCAGGTACAGAGCTGTGCTTGGGACTGGGGCTGCCGCTCCCAGGGAGGCTGGGGATGTGCAGGGCCAGCAGCAGCTTCAGTCCTTCTCTCTCTCTTGCAGCTGGTTCACATCTTTGCCCATGAGCCTGCCCACTTCCCTCCCATCAAGGCCCTCTTCTTGCTCGTTACCTCAGTCACACTGACCCTGTTCCAGCAAGGTACGTGGGATTAACCCTTCTCTGCGCTGGGGCTGTTGTCAGGCTTTTGCATGCATGGAGTCTGGAGGCGTCAGGAATGGCTGTTTTCACTCCTAGCTAAGCTAATGGGGCCATCTCTCTTACGTGGATTTATCCCAACCCCTGGAAGGTGGGTACCTTCCCTGAAGGGCAACAGAAGCAGGAAACCCCTGGGTGCTCTGGGAGACCTCTGTACTGCCATGACAGTCCTGCTTCTGCAGCAGGGATGGGTGTCACATGCTGCAAGGGTCGAGCCGGAGCTCCAGTCCAGCTTAGCAGGGAGGCTGTGCCCCCATGGAGATCCATGGGACTCCTCTGGAGGCCAGTGCTGCTTTTAGTGGCCTGGTATCAAGCCCTGGTATGAGCAGGAGGATGTGTGTGTGAATATCTGGGAAATGACCTTTTCTGGTCACCTCAGCTGGCCACCGAGTCACCGCTGTGATGCTGAGGATGCTGGCATCCTCCCGCCGGGCAGGAGCCTCCCTTTGGCTCACTGCCCACCCTACAAAAAGCAAATGGGGTTACAACAGGTTCCTTTGCACCATGGCTCCCCTCAGCATCTTGGTGACTTGCCCTGTGACAGGGACAAATGTACGTTGGAGCTGCTGGCTCTGGTCCTTCAGCACCACCACATGCAGTCCCTAGGGGGTCTTTTCCTTTGCTCACAGCGCGGTGCCAGGTGGGGTGATGCTGTCCTCCAGTTCAAGGCTCAGAGCTCTCTAAAGAGGTGGGGGGAGACATAAGGGCCCTGCCTCATCATCACACCATGGTCCGAGGAAATCCCACTGCACTGAGGTGTCACTGGGATCAGGAACAAGCCAGACAGGCTTACCCGGATATCAGGTTCCTGGTTGTGCCAGTGGTGTGTGGATGTGTCTGTGCTGGAGCACTTTTGCCTTGGTGCCAGGGAGGTGGTGATGTCTGTGGGCAGCAGCAGGCAGGGAAGGGGACAGAGCCCTAACTGTGCCAACACTTGGATGATAGCTTTGCTCAGGCAAGTGGCTCTTCAGCTTGGTGTGTGCCCAGGGCTGTCCCCTCTGGTGGGGGGCCAGCTCTGAGCAGGGCAAGCCCCTTCTGCTGAGCCCACAGGGGCAGGAGAAGGGGGGGATGCCTGACCCCACAAGGGCCAAGATGTGAGTGTGCACAGTCAGATGCCAAGGCAGGATGAGTGATGCTGGCACAGAGACCTCTGGGCACTGAGCTGCTCTCCCAGGAGGATGCTGGAGGAGACCTCCAGGAGGGTCCTGGACTCGCGGTCTCAGAGACCATGTGGGAATGGGGTGGGTGTCTGTGCCAGGGACTCCTGAGGAGCTGATGCTGGTGATAAGCATGTGCACGCCTGAGCCCAGCCAGGTCTGTCAAGCGTTTGCTGAGGTGTTGTCGTTCACTTGCAGTTACCTTCCAGGACCAAACAGTGCTCTGAAGACACCCGCTCAGTCCCCACAGTGCAAAAGCTCTAATTCTCCTTGTGGAGATGGTGCCCAGCTAGTCCCTGCTCCTCCTCTTCCTCCCCAAGGACACGAAGATCTCCTCCTTGGCTCTGCAGCACCCAGGTGCTAGCTGGAGACCCTGGGGCTTTAGACCCTTTCCTTTGCAGTTTCTTTCTGTTCTTGGGTTCTCCAAGTTTCATGATTTTTTGTATGTTTTGTTTCTTTAACTTGCTTCAAGCTGCTCATGTTGCCCATCCCCTTCCCCACACACCCCTTCTCCCTTACACTCCTGTTTTCACTTGTAAATTCTTTCTGTATCACATAACTATATGATGTTGAGTTGCTGTTTGTATGATTTTTCTCTTAAGTTACATCTTTATTATATTTTAGGGCCCAGGGATCATCCTGATATTGTTGATTCATTTATGCAACTCCTGGCACAGGTGTGTTTTAGTTTCTTATTCATTCACTTTCTGTTCTCTCTCTTTCTCTTTTTAATTCAATTTAAACCTATTTTTAGCTTTCTGTTGACAACGTTTTTTTTTTCCTTTTAGTTGAATATCGAGTTTCTCCATCTGTTTCCGTGGAAGTTGAAAACAAAACATTCTCCTTTAGTTCTGGGTTCACACCATCCCCAGGGCAGTGCCCTCCTCTGCAGGGCAGCCTCCAGCTGCCACTCCCTCGCCGTGCAGAGCCGGTGTGGGGTGCTTGGGGCTGCTGCTGCAGTCACCCTTGGGTGACAGACAAATTAGAGCATTAGGTGGATGTTTTCTGACCCATTTACTTGCCCTCTGATGGGTCCTCCGGAGTGGGGACAGGCTCAGCTGCTGCCTTGCCCCAGGGCCGGTGGGAGGAAGCCCCTGCCCACAGGAGCAGGCAGCTGCCAGGGTTTGCTTCTGAGCAATGTGCTTCTGGTGGCATCTGCACCTGGCAGGTGCCACGTGTCCTCCCGCCCCAGCAGCCTCTCGGGGTGGTGGCAGCTCCTGCACAGGGGGCTACTGGCTCGGTGGTGCGTGGGGACGGTTTGCGTGGATGTGGCAGGGGCCGCTGGCAGGCAGGTGGGGCTGGCACTTGTGTCAGGGCTGGCGGTGGGCAGGCAGGGCCAGAGCTATGCTGTGTGTGTATATACACCTGTTGGGAGCAGCAGGAGCCCAGGGTGCTCCTCAGCCCACCGTGGCCCTTGAGGGAGAAGCCCCCATGTCCTCGATGTACTCAGTGCCCCCGTCAGAGATGTGTTCCCTGACATCTACCCAGAGGTATCACCTACCCCCTTCAGAGTTGCTTTCTGCTGTGTTTCTGTAATGGAGAGACCTCTAATCACGTGTGCTGGACCAGTGGCTGTGCAGGAACGCCCCCCAAGGCAGCTCCCAGACCTGTGGCCTTCCTACCCTTGCTGGCAGCCTGGGGAAGGGCGCCTGGCATGTCCAGGTGCTAAGCTGTCAGACCCCTCTGACCCTCCCACAGGTCCTGAGGGATGCAGTGGGGCAAAGGGGCTGCACCTCACCCTCCCGGGCAGGATCTGCTTCACATGGTTCTCACCTTGATGGCCAGATCCTGCTGAGACCCATTGCAACTCAAATCCATATTGCAACCTTTTCTTCCCCACTTTTCATCTTGAAAGACATAACATAATCAAGATTATCAGAAAGTGTTTGCAGCTTTTGCTCTGCTTTTGGTTTTGGAAGCCGTGACCTTTTAACAAGAGTTTTGAACACGATAGGAGGATGGTAAATGGGATCTGTGCATGAGGTTCATGGTGATGTTGTCATTGCTGGCAGGACCTCTGTTCAAGCACTGTTCCTGGTCTGGGGCACAACATTTCTGTAGATACAGACCAGAAACCACAGAGAAAAGCATCTGGGAAGATGACCACCTTGTACACATGGTGGGGAGAAAAAGCTGATGGGAGCCTGAGGAACTGATGAGAGCATAAGTCTTGGAATGTGTAAAATGTAATGTCACAGTTGTAGGTAAATTCCCCTTTTCTGTTCTTGAGTGGGATGAACAGTAACAGGTAAAGGATTCAGGTCTGGCAGTAGGAAGTCTTTCTAAGAGGGCAGGGAAGCATTGGAAGATCACTTGGGGAGCTGCTTTTGCATGGAGTTCTTGAAAGAACAAGCCTCTTGCTCTTGGAGGGCAGGTAAAGGTGATCCTACTGGGGTGTAGGGCATCAGGTGACTCTGAGAGACTTCCAGGGCTACTTGTTGTTTCTTTAGAAAGTGCTGAGTTTCTCTCTGGCTTGGGGCCCTCCTCTGTGTCTGGACACAGCATATTTGTGCTTTCTTGGAGAGGAAAGGGCAACCATGCTGCACTTCCACGGGGTGTGCTGTGAGACCGAACACCAGCCATCCTGGCTGCTGGGAAACTGTTACTGTCCTCGTGGGCAGGATCTGCAGGCAATGCTGGGGCAGCGTGCTGGCAGCTGGCCCTGTCTCCTATGTGTGGATCTCCAGACAGCCTGCATCCTTCAGAGACACTCCTGCAGGAGCAGCTCAGAGGCTCCTACCTCCTTGGCTTCTCCGTCTTGGATCACTGCGAGACATCTGACATCAAGCTGCCAGCCTGACACCGCCCACTCAAGACTTGTTGTTTTCCTGGGCTTTTTATTCCAGCAACCCTACGGAGACCAAAGGATCCCATCCCTGTCCTCTCTCTTCATGCATAGGGCTCAAGGTTTCCTCCTCTTCCCTGGCCCGCCCCTCCTCACAGACTCTTGATCTGGTGAGGTGCTTTGAAACCTGTCAAGAATTAGCCTTGCCATCCCTGATTGATTCCTTGCTCTCAGGACTCTGAGAGCTGTCTGATGGCAGAGGTGGGTCCAGCCTGTCATCTTCCAGAGGACCATTCTCTGCAGTGATGCTGTTGAGCATTTGTAGATCTGAGGATCTGCAGATCTCTTCAGATCTGATTTTCACATGGTGAGGGCTGTGTTTTCATCCCAGCCTGCTCTGCCTGCAAACCCTTTGGCAAAGTAATGCATGTTCCAAGAGCAGCAGTGAGTTTGGACCCAGGAGTGTGGGGACTTTCCCATTTCCTTGACCATCTCTTTTTGTGGTTGATCTCCTTGGTGGAAGGAGAACCTGTTTCAGATTTGTCTGGTTCTTCCAGACAGGCAGGCAGTTTTTTTGTCCTCTCTGCCAGAAAGTACTCTCTTACTTTCTTTGAACTCAAGAGAAGCTCCTACCTCATGATACCTGCACATCAGTCCTCTGTCACCAGCTCACAGGAAGCCACCTCTGTGTGTGATAGGTTTCCTGCTGACTTTGTCTTTGGGCTTGGTGGGACTGCCCAGTTGGTGCAGCTGATCCTTTTGCCACGGTGTTAATTGTCAACCCACTCTTGACCATGGCTGGCTACTCACGAGAGCGTGCTGGCTTAAAACAAATGTCTGACAGATGCCAAAGACAAACAAAGTTATTGCACTACTTGAAGCTAAGGATAAAATAACCAGCCTGCCATAAGACTGCATGGAACAGTGCCAGCATCCTTTGCGATGAGATTGTCCTCAGCTGCTCCCTTCCCGCCTCCACTGTGTGTTGGGATCGGTGTGGAGCATCACTGCTGCAGTGCCCGAGGGGAGCATCCCACCTGGAGGGCTGTGGGGCTTAGTTCCACCCGTGCAGACAGAGCACCAGTGCCCAGGACCACACAGCCCGTGGTGGCTGGGGCTTGGGCCCAGATCTGCACTGGCAAAACCAGGCAAGTTCTCATGTTTGGGAGCTCTCATCCTCTCCCTGGCCAGCAGGTATCACTTATGTGTGTGCTCCTGGTTGCAGGAAGGATTTTGGGGATCTCCAGCCTGCCTTCCCACTAGGGCTTCAGGCACATCAACTCTGCCCCAGCAGGCCTTCCTCACTGGTACAGACCTTTGGAACACTTTGGTGACTCCCCTTGACAGATCCCTGGGGCAGGCTGGATGAGTGGGGCCTCACCAGGCAGGAGATGCACGACTGACCTTCTGTGATGGCAGGCAGTGCCTGGCCAGGCAGAGCCAGCATCATCCCCCACCTCCCTCCCTTCTTGGGCTGGTCCAGGCTTCCTGCAGCAGGCCTTGAGCTCTCCGCCAAACCTGCCCCAGCCAGCCTCAGAGAGTCCCACAGAGGACAGCGGTTCAGCACCCCCTTGCTGAGGCTGACTGCTCCTGCCTGGCCAATCTTACATGCCCTTTTCAAAGCAGGAGGCTCTGCAGTGCCAGGTGTGTGATCTGGGAAGAGGTTGGTCATACCGGACACAATGGCTTGATCTGTGTTCTGGAGAGCTGCAGGAACTGGTGGTGGAGCCACCAGTGTCCCCTGTCCACGAGGTTTGGTATTCCTTCCATGCGTGTCTGCCTATGAAGAGATGGGCACAGAAGAGCCTGCTCTGAAGACCTGAGGACCTCCCAGCTGCTGTGGAGAAGAACCCAACATTCCCTTTGTGCCAGCCTGCAGGATAGTTCTTATTGGAGAGCCAGTGCCTATCTCTGCAGTGGTTGCTCATGCAGAGGATGTGGGGGGGACTTTGAAAAGATTTAAAGACTTCTCCCCATCCCAGAAGATGTGAGCAGAGCTGCTCTGGCAGGAGAGAGGGCAGATGGGCTGGCAGTAGGAGGTACCAGAGTTGGGGCAGGCTTCCTGGTGCTAGGAAGGAGAACCTACCTGGTGCTGCTTTCCTACGGGAGCAGCTCCACAGGCCCCATCTTGTGGGGGTAGAAAGCATCTTTTTACAGTAGACATGTGTGTGCCCAGGTCTGCATTGGGCTTGCACTCCATGCAAGATGTCCTATGGGAAGGAGCCCTCCCAGTATTGGCATGCTTTTCCCCATGGCACTGACGGAGTAAGGAGCAGGTGCTGCAATGAGCCAGCCTGCAGGAGAGCTTGGGGGGCTGTGCCTGTGGCAGGTCTGGTTTGGCTGGGAGAAGCACGCTGCAGGTAGGTGGCAACATGAGCACACTGGAAGACTCTTGTGCCAAATGGAACATCACAGCATGCAGGACTCGGGTTAAACCGGCCCCATGGACGGGCAGGGTAGAGGAACCTGCAGCTGGGTGGTATCATGGGAGGCATCTGCCCTGGAGCAGCATGATAGTGGGGGAGAGGCTTGTGGTCCCTGCTCTGGAGCCCACAGCAGGGCCCCAGCAGGGGTAGTCTCCATGGCTGAAACTACACCATCTCTTGCAAGTGTTTGTCCTGTATGAGGGCAGCTGGACAGCAGCAGCCTCGATGAATGGATGAGTTTCTAAACCATTGCCCAGCTAGTACCTCGCCTTCTGAAGTTGGTGCCAGCACTTCAGGGGGGACGGCGCATAGCCTGTATATACACACACAGGTATAACATGGCCCCTGATTACCCCAGGAAGCTCCGGCAGGGAAGCAGTTCCCTGTGATTGTGCCTTCTCCACCTGGTACAGCGACGCCTTCGGTGCCAAAACCTGAGTCCTCTCTTGCAGTGTGTGATACAAAAAGTCAGAAAGGAGATGAGGTCACCCTCAAACCTGCTCCTCAGCTTCTTGGTGTCTAGCATTTTAACTGGGCAGATGGCCGTGGACTTTCCCTGTAGAAGAAGGGGTGGGAAATAAGTGTGTTTTGCGCCAAGTAGAGACCATGGGGGCAGATGACTGTGTTCTGCTGGCTGAAAGCTCTCCCTGCTTTCAACCTTGGGAGCAGGCTTGGAGGGTGGCAGTGGCCTTGCACGCAGCTCAGCCCAAGGGCTGCCTGCCCTGGTATCCTGCTCTCTGAGCTCCAGGCACAGAGCAGAGCTGCTCCAAGGATGTGGCTGCTGGCCCTGGTGTTGCAGTGACAGCAGGGCAGGAGGCATGGATGCCATCCCCAGTGTTTTCTTGCAGCGGAGGGTATGGTGGTCAGGGCATGCACGTGGCTGCCTGGTATAGCAGTGCTCACTGAGGCAGGTTGGAAACCCTTCCCATGGAGTGGAAGGTGCAGACTGAAACATTTCCACCCAATAACTGCTCAGTGCCAGCACCAGAGGCACCATGTCACTGCACAAGGTGCCACAGCTTAGGGTGTCTCCAGCAGCAGTGCCTGACCCCCACAGAGGCTGGTGGAATCACTGTGTGGCATTAACAAAAACAAAGCTTTCCTGATCTCAGACTTGCTGCTCAGGAACTGCCAAGGAACGTTGGCATCTCAGTCATCTGGTCCAGTCTGGGGCTACTGCTTGACCCAGTTGCTGTGACCCCCAGGGATGCCAGCATCTTCAAGAGGAGAGGAGCAAACCACGCAGGTGGCTGGTCTCTGCTGAGCCCCACATGGCTGCCCTTGTCCTGGGAGCAGCTGCCTGGTCTGCTCTGGTGGGACAGGAGCCCTCTGTGTCCGAGTGTTTGTGCGGACACCACTGTGGCCTTTCCTCAGGTCCTGGGCAAACTGCCTGGGTGTTTGAATGACATTCTCTTGGGGGGGAAGGGGCGGGTAAAGTGATGGTTTCCTGCTGTAGTGTGTGAATCTGCCGTTTGCTGTGGGTGTGCCCAGGTAAGTGTGTGTCCAGGCAGAGGCTGGCTGGGGCACTGGGTTCCTCGGAGGCTTCCTGGCTGGCTCTGCAGCACTGGGTTCATGCTGCCTGTCTGTGTGCCTTGCAGGCTCTGAAAAGGAAGCCAGACCTCTTCCTGTGTAGCAACCTGGATGTCAAAGCAGTGTTTCAGTGTGGTGAGTACCACGAGCAATGGGCACGTGCTCCAGATCACTCTGAGGAGAAGTCAGCCTGCTTGCCCTGCGGAGCTGGGTACAAACCAGCCAAGGGCTGGGGACTACAGGGCTGATTTGGGAGGGTGAGGGAGTTTTTTGGCTGCTAACCTGAGTGATTTTTGCCTGCAGGTGTCCTTTCACTCAAGTTTCCCGAGGCCCCAACAGTCAAAGCATCCTGTGGCTTTTTTGTGAGTATCCTGGCACTGTGCAGCCCCCTCTGAGAGCTGGGAGGGCAGGAGTGGGACTGAGGTTGGGCAGGGGTGCTGCAGTGTGGTGCTTGTGCTGGCACTGAGCAGGCCTGGGCTCTGTTTCAGACGGAGCTGCTGCCCCGCTGTGGAGAAATCACCCCGGTGGGACAGGTCGTGCAGGAGAATGGCAAAGTGCTGCTGCAGGCAGTGCTGGAGGTGAGAGACACTGGGACCACGGGCTCCCCGGGCAGCTTTGGGCTTTATTCCTGAGCAGCACCTGCTGAGCCAGGGGCAGAGAGCCCAGCAGCATCTGGGTGGGAGCAGGGAGGGTGACACGGGGGGCTCAGCATGTTCTCTTTGTTCTGTGGCAGGGCATCGGTGGCCAGGCTTCTCGCAGTCTCATGGACCACTTCGCAGAAATCCTCTTTGCCTTGAACAAGCACTGCTTCAGCCTCCTGAGCGTCTGGATCAAGGAGGCCATGCAGCAGGATGGCTTCCCCTCGGCCCGCGTCACTCCAGAGCAGAAGGAAAACTTCAGCCAGCAGATCCTCAGGTTCGTGCCACTTGCCCCAGCGGCTGTGGCCCACGTGTGGTGGGAATGACTCCCCTGCATGTCCTGGTGCATCCCTCTTGCTTCATGTTTGTCCCCCTCCCTCTGTCTTAGCAGAGAGCGTGTGAACAAGCGGCGAGTGAAGGAGATGGTGAAGGAGTTCACCTTGTTGTGCCGAGGGCTGCACGGTACGGAGTACACAGCAGACTACTGAGCACCTGGCCAGGACCGCGGACAATTTGCCTGGACCAGCTCTTCCCCACAAGGAAGCCCCTCCACCCCCCCGCCCTGCTGCAGTACGGCTCATAGAATAACCCTCCACCTAGAATTAACCCACTCGGGACGCTCCTCAGCTAGATTTGGTGGCCGCATCTCGGTGTCAGCATCTTTGTTTCCCCCAGCATGCTCCCTCCTCGCAGGGGACAGGAGTGCCGGCTGCAGGAGGCGGTGGCAGGGCAGGGGAAGCCTTGGCAGGACTGCCCCACACCCGGGCTACCAGCCCTTCCCCAGCCTGTGCCCCGCGGCGGGGAAGCTGCCCCGTGCCTGCAGCAGTGGCTGGCTGGGCGAGGGGGGGAACTTGCCCCCTGCTCGTTTGTACGTGTGGTTGGGAGGGGGGAGGCCCTGCACCTAATTATATTAAGAATATTTCTATGTTGTGGCTGTCATTATTGCAGTGCCTCGACTTTGCCTGCCCCTTGACTCTGGGGAAGAACCCAGCAGAGGGAATTAAATCAAGGTTGCGATGCCTCAACGCCTCCCTGGCTTTAGGAGGGATGACAAAAAACAGTCTGTCCTGCTTGCCATGCCCAACATGGAGCAGAAGTCCTGCCCCACATGAGAGGGGCTGGACTATACCCCTGCCAAATGCAGGATCCTTCCCCCCGCACAGGACCTGTGTGCTCTATTCCCATTCATCACAGCAGGGGAGTGGCTTGCTCATGCTTGGACCCCTCCTGCCCTTGCCTTAGTGCCCCAGCCCAGCTTGTGCTCTCATTCCTGGAGGTCCTAGTTCTGGTTTTCTGTTCTCTCAGGCTGCTTTTAGCCTGTACACAGAGCTGTGCACCCCAAGTGGGCATCATAATCTCTTTTATCACTCTGGGACAGCTGGTATCACCCATCTGCGCTCCTCAGCCCATGTTTTATTTTTAAAAATGGTTCACTCACAAGTCCTCTTCAGTTCAGCATCAGTTAGCAGCAGCAGCCCACAAAGGCCTCAAATCCTGGCACTGTCAGCTCCTGCGAAGCTGTGACCTTTCCATGTAGGGCCAGAGGTGCCCTGGACCAGGGATCCTTTGGAGGCCGGGTCCGAGCCACGTATCTGGCCCTGCTGTTGCCCTGGCCACGAGTCTCAGGGTGCCACAGGCATTCCCAAACACACGTGCAATTCTTGCTCTCCCACCGCAGTACCACTGACCCAAGGCTGCATCCAGGATGGGGCCAGCTGGCAGCAGGTCTGGGCCCCTGTGGGACTAACACCCAGTGGCAGGCAATGCCCAGGCCCCCACACAGCCCTGCTCCTCGCTCGGTGCTGATGCCGCTGCCAGATCAGGGTTGCTCACACCCTTCGTCCTCGTAGGCAATGGCAATCCCTCGCCGGCCCTGCACAGCCTTGGAGACGGGCGTCTGTCCCAGCTGCTGCTCCAGGCCCCGCCAGCTGCGGGACTCCAGGAAGGAGGCTGGGAGGAGAGAGAAAGGGAATTGTTACTGGGATCAGGGAGGCGGCACCACCCCTGCACTAGGGCTCGGCCCCACCACGAAACCAACACAAACCAGCAGGGCTGATCTCCGCGAGGGCCCGTGTCTGGTCCCTGCAGGCCAGGGCGGTGTTGGGGGGTGGCTGGTAGGCCGGGGGGTCGCAGAGGTGGGCAGCTCTCATCTCTCCCGTGATCAGCGAGACGTCGGGAAAGGCCTCCGCTGCGGGGATGGGCGGTGGGAGCTCCACGTGCGCACAGGCACCTGCCGGAAAACGGTAACGTCAGCCTGCTGATACGTCTATCCTGGAGCTCCCCCTGCAGGCAGGGCAGCTGGGCAGGATGCACTCTGGAGGGCGCTGGGCAGCTGGTCTGTAGCTGTTACCCGGCAGCAGGTCTCGGAAGTCCGTGAAGTAGTTCCCTGTCCACTCTCGGGCCGGGTTACAGGCCAGCTCCAGCTCATACGGGGTCACAACAGGCCGGTAGAAGTCACTGGAGTCCAGGAGGGAGTTCTGAGCGCAGGCCACCAGAACGAAGATGTCCACCTCCGGGAAGTTGGCCAGCTTGGCGGGGTTGGGCTTCCCCACGGCCAGGGTGTAGCTGCGTTTCCCGGCGCGGCGCAGCAGCTCCCGGAGGCGCTGCAGCAGGGCCAGGTACCCTGCCACGCCCAGGGTGCCCACCAGGATCCCCACCACACGCGCGTCCCGCGCCCGCTCCACCAGGTACAGGCGGCGCATCAGCGCCCGGTTCACGTTGAGGGTCTCGCGGCGGCCGCGGCCCGTGGTGGGGTCGAAGGAGCTGAAGGGGCAGCGGTTCCAGGTCAGCATGAAGCTGGTGAGGGCCAGGCCCTCAGCCCCCACGTAGAACATGGCGCAGTCCTGCAGCCCCCCCGGAGCCTCCACCAGGAACCGGCGGCCAAACCTCCGCTCCTCCCCAGGCAGCACCGGGGCAGGAGGGGCCCCACACTCCAGCCTGGAGAAGGTGATGTTGGGGTACTCGGGGCACAACTGCTGCTCCAGCTCACCTGAAGGGAGAGAGGAGTGAGAACTAAACACGGCCATGAGTCCCGAGCCGCAGAAGGTGGGACAGAGCAGGGGAGAGGCAAGGACAGACATCAAGGCTGCCCGTGCCTGTGGAATGCCTTCCCGCAGAGCTCGGAGCTGTGCCAGAGCGCCCCTCCCTGCCCCGGGGCACTCACCCATCGCGTGTGCATACACCACGTCGCTCAGCACCACCACTCGGCTCCGCCGCTCGGGGTAGAGCTCCCGGAACGCCTCGGCACAGCGCCCGACGTCCAGCGGCTGCTGTCCAAAGATGTGCAGCACCGGCAGCTTCCCGCAGGGGCTGAGGCAGGCCGGGCCGTAGTGCACCACCGCCTCGGCGCCCGCGTGCTCCGCGGCCACTTCGTCCACGCAGCAGCTGCGGGGACAACCTGGTGTCAGACGGGCTCTGCAGCACCCGGAGCCCTCCCTCCTCCCTTGGCACGGCCGTCGCCCCAGCCCCGCTCCTGCCCGCGGCCCCCACCGACCTGCCGTACGTGGTGTCTCCCAGCACGAACATCTCGGCCCCCGTCACCGCCTCCATCTGCGCCGCCACCGCCGCCGCGTCCGCCAGGAGCTCG
>VZRE01003334.1:313192-348148 GCA_013396775.1 Cephalopterus ornatus | reverse complement strand
TGTCCATTTTCCTCCAGAAACCCTACATGGATCATGCAATTTTTGTTCCGGTACAAAAAGAGTCTCTCTATATGAGCCTGAAGAGTCATATATACCTCCAAGAATGTGTATACAGAATAATTTTCCACCTTCTCAACTTCACTGTGGAAAAGAATTGGGCTTGACTGCCAGCATGGTTGTCATCTCAGAACTCAGTTTAGTCCCACCTGTGCTTGTCAAAGGCTTATCTGTATCTAAACTTGAACAGCTCCAGATATAAAGAAACTTCAGATCAGTGCTTTCTATCAAGATCTTGTACTGTTACACTGCTATTTCAGAAAGTCTGTCCTTTCAGGTACACTGAATATATTGAAAGAATAAATAACTCATTAAAACTATTTGCCTTTTGCCATGGCCACCCAGTGCTACAGTATATTAAAGAGAAAACTGACTTCATAATGAAGTCCTAATTATAAATACTTTTAAAGTATTGATAAATATTTAATAGACAATGCAATGATTAATCAGTTCTTAGGTTTTTAAAGTACAGCAAGTTTATCACTTTGTTATAGATTTTTTCTTCTATACCTACAACTGATACAATGTACAGTGCTCAGGTTTGTAATATCTATTATTTGTGTGTTTGTCGTTGGTAAAGCATTTAGAAATTAAATGTTGATGCAATATTAAACTGAGAAACTGTTCTGCTCTAGAGTTTCCTTCTTTCCTTCCATCTTTATTATACTGATATTGAAGTCCTACCATTTCATGCCTCGTATTGCCTTCACTCTCTCTCTTCCGTCTTAGGGAAGAGCGTTCATCAGTGCACCACTTTGGCTTTCAATGAGAATTTATTCACTTTGTCTCCTCAAATCTGAAAGACCATTTAAGAGAGACTTTTCTCAATCTGCTCCTTACTACTTTTATGCATGTGGAAATACATAATGAAGTAAAGGCCTTGTCCTTAAAACACCATCATCTGTTACTATACAATGTTATTCTTAAACATGAGATGAATTCTGACAGTACGTGTTCAGACACAGCTCCCACTGGGAAACTAATGTTCACATGCAAGTTAAAACAGTTGGCAATTCTGAATTTTTTATGATAGGCATGGTAAATTTATCTCATTAACTTCCTCATCACAGAAAGAAGGTAATACTGACACTTCAATCTGGGATTTTGGTCAAGCTTTACCTCTAGTAGTTAAACACCCATAAATCACAAAACCAGATTATAAAAGTTGATGCACAGATATAATGGCTATTGTGAAGAATCTATGGTGTCATACAATCGCCTCACTAAAAACAAACAAACTAACAAACCAGCAATACAATGACCATGTTATATTATGAATGAACTGGTTAATAGGGAAAACAAAAAAAAAGAGGAAGCCCGACACCAGGCCACCAGAGGTGAGGATCTGACTGAGTCTTTAGTACAGATCCAAAAAGCACTTCTGCTAAAACTATGAAGGTGATAAAGGTTAAAGTGCTGAACTGAGTGGAGAGATTCAGACAAGCGACTGAGCAAAGCTCTTATCATGGTTGTGGGAAAAGAGGGCTTATGTGACCGACAAGGGTCACCCAGGGGTTCAAGCGACTGTTTTATCTTTGTGTACAGCATCATTTTGGTGATTGACATGGAAGTGTTGTGTTCTTTAACTTTTTTCTTGTAGGACATAAAATAGAATCGTAGAATAATCTCAGAAATATATTCATAAATTGAGGGAAATACCTTGCAGTGAAAGACCTATAGTATACTGAATAGTCAGTGATTCTGTGGTATTTTGTCTACTACACTGTGGTGGCTCTGACAGAAATTAATGACTACAAAAGGAAGCTCAAGGCCAAATTTGTATCTGTGAAGAGCATTAACACCTGGAATAAACTAAAGAAGGAGTCAGACTCTATATTTCAGAAGTCATTTTGAGAAAAACTGGATGCTGCTTGGAGGATGCAGTATTGGTAAGCTCTTCAGCTCAGTTCAATTGGTGATGATTTATGGACTAATATACTGACGAGGTTAGAATAAACAATCTAATGGTTCCATCTCACCTTGAATTTTTCACATTCCTTTTTACAGCAAGAAAAATGGTTTCGAAGATTAAAATGCCAGTGGGTAAGACTGTCACAGCCCTTATTTATTTGTACAAGGATACATCTCTAACTCTCATGGCTGCACTAAGTCTTTATCTGGTAGAGAAGTAAACTGCCTATCTCTTTCTATAAACAAGAGAACAGGAGAAAAATATTCCAACTTCTTTCCCCTGTTGTGCAAGACTATCACAGGAAGCTGTAAGGCTTCTCCCTGTAAATGGAAGAAGACATTTGTGCTCAAGGCAGGAAAACTGCTTTCAAATAGGCAGTCATGCAAAAGACTGCAGCAGTGACTGATGCATTTTCCCTTTCAAAGATCGTGCTTTCACAAACGAAACGCACCATCTCCCACTTCAGGTGCTCTATATACTTATATTCTACTGTCCCACACTCCTGGAGCTCCACACTGTGAGGTGCTTAACATTGCACACAAGCCTGGAAAATGCCCAGTGTGCAGCACTGAAGCAGAAGGACTCAGTCTGGGTAAATTCCAGTAACAAGGCTCTGCAAAGTTCGAAGAGCTGCATTTCTGAAGGGCATGAAACTGAACTGAAGATACACTTGTGGATCCTATTAGAGTCTTATGGGTAAATATGAGATTTCTTACCATTTAGAGCACACTATTGGCCGAAACCACCATATTAGATTAGGATAATGTTTTCCTGGCAGTTATAATTACAGAAAACAAACGAATAATCGCTCCCAGTTGTCAAATAAACGTGGTGGGATAGCAAAGACATTTATTTATACACTAATACGATGGCTAAGACAAGCACTTAGCCTACTGCTCCCCTATTGACACACAGTTTAATTTGCAAAGGTGTCAAGTTTCCTCTTAGGCTATCTTTTGGCTGACCTAACAAGCCAGAGGAACTCATAGTTGAGTAGTTGTGTAATTGCCCACTTACCCTCTTCAGTGAGGTGTTTAAAACATTGATATTTTCCTTTACTTGCCACAAGTATAATTGCTTTCTTACAGAAGCAATTTTAAAACTCAAGCTTACATTAAATAAAAATACAACTTCTGGCGTATTTTGATTATTCCCTTTTCCCATTGCTGGAATGCTACTTGTAAGGTAAGATAATCAGTTAAAAGTATTATAAATACATATACAAAAGTAGAACAAAGATGACGTTGCTTCATAAGGCTGTGCATGCATGCACACACAAGTAAAACAAGTCACATATGCACTCCCTGAAGGAGGAGAGAAAATATAGTTTATGTCTTTCTACCACATATACCTGTTTGCAGATGGTTCAAAACATCCATGAGTAAACATAGCTGGGGCTACCAGATTTGCCATTTAACTTAGTGTATGCATACTGTAGCATGCAAGAAACTCAAAGCCAAAAACTATTCTTGAGATAATTTTGAGATTCAGAGTTAATTTTTTCCTTTTCTGTTTTAAATTGTCTCCATTTTCCACTCCTAGATAAAGAAGTTGGGAGGAAGAAACCCACAACAATATTTTTTAAATCACTTTAATAAAAATTTCTACCCCATTCCCTGATGTAACCCCCCCCAAAAAAAACCCCACACTCAAAACCAAAACCTAGCAATCCAAAAACAACAACAACCCCCACAAAAAACAAATTAAAAAAAAATCAACACTAAAAAAGAGAGATGGCAAGGAGAAAATAACAATATTCAAAAATATTAAAATGAAAGATTCCTATTGAAAATGAAATGAAAACATATTTAAATTCTAGTTCAGTTGCTTTAAATGTCTGGATTATTGCCTCTGTTTATTCTTATGGAGCTCCTCTACAGTTTTGATTAAACAACTGCTGGTTTCCAGTGATCATCATAGTTCTATAATGCACGGCTTTGAAAATTTCTTGATTTTCGTGAGATGAGATCTTTGTGAGATTTGCAGATTGGAATGCATGTGGATGTCAGCTCCATGTTCACAACAACCTTTAGGAGGAACAGGAGTAATTGGGACATTAAGACAATCACAGAAAACAGATTAGACTAATATAGTAGCAGGGCCTAATTTTAAAACAACTACTTTAATATTCTTGTAATCCATTTTCTGCATCTCTCATTCGCACAGTGGCAAGATGAGATTGATATTAAAGTAACATTAAAATGCTTTATGATTGAGGTCCTATAGGAGCTGATAAATTCACACTTACAAACTCATAGTTCAAAATTAGGCCAAACACTGTGACTAAAGCTTGCATAACAGTAACACTTTGAACACCCTACAGAGATTTTGCCATGCTTGTAACTTTGTGTGAAGGCATTACATCTCAAGGTCAGGAGGATCACCCTTTCCTCCCTAAAAGATTCTTTAGCAAAATATTTCAGCAGTGTTAAGAAAGCCAAGAGCCATTATTGAACTGAATCATTCATCCAGATGGATGTTTGGAAAGACATCTATTCCTCTTGGTCTAGACCTTTGTACTGTGTGCTCATGGTTGTGTTCACCATCCCCTCCGTCAAATCTGTCTGCCACATATGGTGGGATCACAGAATCCTGAAAACTGGGCAACTCCAACAAGAAGCCACAAGCTGTCAACTGATAGAGAGGCTGAACAGTGTTTTCATGAAAAGCTGTACATCTGGAAAGCATGGAATCATTGACTCATAAATTTAGAATCAAATTTAGATGAGTTTCAATGGAAAAAATATTGGAGCTTTAACAGAAACTCATCTCTGGAAATCCTGGCTGGACTTCACATATGCCATTCTTATCTTTGGGTGATATTCATGGAAGCCGAGAATTTGGGAATCCTATAGGAAAACATTATGCAAGGAACATGGTACAAGCAGTGCACAGTTTTAAAGGTTTATACGGGCCATAATGAGAGATACAAACCATGTGTGATGTAAACATATAAACCACATATATCAATATAAACCCACATTTATTTTCCTATGCTTTTTCTTGCCTTTTTTTTTCTTTTTTTTTAAGTAATCTAGGTGTTATAAACACCTTTGCCATTGAGAGACTCTTGTATATATTGCCAGGCATTTTACAGCCACAAGAACCACTCCAGCCACATACTACTCAGTATACTGCTAGCACCCTGAGAGTGGACAAAATCTGAATGGGGAAGTACATTGTCATGTACTACTTCTCTTCAGAATAATTTCCTCAACTCTCAGTCTGTAGCTAGAATACTTCCTGAGCTAGAGGTATGCTTCAAATATTTAACTGCTATCAGTGTTCTCTTTATTTCTGAATGGACTTCTCCAGTTCCATAGTTCCACAGCTTAGCTTCACATTGGAAAAAGGATCACCTCCTTTCATTATGAACCTGGCACCTACTAGTTTCATGTGATGCTCCTCTAGCTGTTTTATTGGAGAAAGTAGGGAATAAGCGATCCCTCTTCATCTTCTCCATGCTTTTTCCCTTTGAAAATCAAAACACAACTTTTACTGGTAAAAGGGCCAGGAACCAAGCAGCCATGATGATTTAAGCCTGTGCTTTTGACATCCAGGTTAAGGAACAGGATATGCAGCTTTTCCAGATTGTTTCCTGAATCTTATCATTCTGGAGAGCAGTTGTACTGGTATTCCAGCAACTTGTCATTGTCAGTAACTATAAAAGGATGCTTATGGAAAAGTACAAAAATCAGGCAAGTATTTCTCCCTTACTTGCTTTTAGCTTCTAGCAATCTCTACTTCCAACGTGATATGACAGTAATTATCATGATATCAATACACTCGTTATTCTTGATCAGGAAGCACTTCACACACTGTGGGCTGCCATAGTCAATTTATGGCACAAAGAACAGACATGTAGCTGGTAGATGAGGGCAGAACCAGTACTCCTGAGTGCAGAGATGTTTGCTTTTACTGCACAGTGTAGTTAGCTCTGTACAGCTTTACTGGGGGGGAAAGAGAAAGAGAGATGATAGATTTTGTTTAGAAGAAACTACTTTGTGCTCGTAAATAAGATTTTTTTTTTTTAATGTAACGGGTCAATCAATTCTGAGTCATCTAGAAATGTGCAGAATTGGTTGACCCAATCTCTGTGTTAACGTGCAGAATTCCAGGAACCAACAAATATTTTTTAATTAATATAACTACTTTGTGCAAAGGCACAAAATATTGGGTTTGAATTCTCATGATCCACTCCACACGAAAGGAGCAATCCACACAAATTGACAGTACTGAAGAAGAGTTTGCTAGCACATTCATATTGAATGAGACACGGGTAAGAAACTTGGTACAGAATTTTTCTGGCAGAGCATACTTCCCTAGGAATGTTATTTACTGTGAGCCTCATTAAAAGTTGTTCACATTCGAAGAATAAGTCTTGCTTCTCAATTCTAAGCTGCCATATTTACCATCTGGGGTGCATAGCTGTCTGACAATTTTGTACTCTATTGACATTTGGCTTTTTTTAAAATATCACTAAGCAATATTTTACAAGCGTTTACATTCTCAGCATAGCTGTACCCATAGTCAAAGATGATGCGTTTTGTACCTGCTGCTGGAATAAAACAGCTTTGGCAATTCTTGCATCTCTAATGTAAAGGACTGGAAGTCCTTTTTTTCTGCTACTGGACAGAAAAAAGACAGAGCTGAGAAATCTAGATTTTTTTCAAATTTATTAAAACTCCTGAAAAAACCCTGACAATCATTGCAAAAATCTTCCAAATTATATCCAGCAAAAAAGTCCTTGGAGTCAACCAGAAACAATTTCACAGAAATATTTATCTATTGAAAAATACTAACATTGATGCTTTTATATAAAGGAACACATCTAAAGATCCCTGCTGGAGGAGAATTTAATTGCCACTAATTTTGCTGAAGACTTTCTCTCTTTTGCTATTTTGTTCTTACTCACTACAGCTGCCGTCCATCTAAAAGCTGGCTTGCTACACCTTATCAGGATTCTTAAGCAACAAACACACAGATTTTGTAAATCAGAAATCATTTTATTCATGCTGTGTGCACTTCCAGTTGTATATTAAAGCAAGATCTGTAGGCAGGTGAACAGTTAGAGAAGAAGCTAAAAAACCCCAAGCAATTGGGCTCTGTTCAAATCAATTACATAAAATTTAGGGCCCACAGTATACTGGACTCATTTAAAATTTCCATAAGTTATGCTCTCATCTGAGCTGTCCCACTGAAAAGCCTCACCTACTGTCTAATCTACCATGGCATCACTCTTAATTCCCTTATTTTCCGAGTTCCTTGATGTCCATTATGTGGAGTAGACCAGTTCCTTAACAGAAAAATTCTCATTCTTCTACCAAGAAAAAGTGAATCCCCCTTATTTATCTGAGTCCAGCTCTGACTTATAGTCCTTAGTGACTATAAAATTAAACTGAAAAAATCTACTGCTACCACTGGTAATTTAATAGTGAAGGTTTAAAAGGTTGTCCAAAAGTACTTAAATCCTGTAGGTCCTTATGTGGAGAGCCGGATGCTTTCTCAAGAAGGCAACAGAGATTGTGCCCATCTTAAATTTCTCCTGCTCCTCCTTTCACACCATGAATCAACTTTTCCACCAACACGAGAAAGAAATCAGAATCAGCTTGCAGTTTCCACCCCTTCACGTGATCTTCTCATTTAGTGAAGTAGGGAAGTAGTGGCCTTATTTTTTTTTTCAGGGGAGGTAGCATGGGGGAGATGGAGGAGGGAACATGTAGAGAGTAGGGAGGGATAGTTAACACGCAGCCAAAGCAAGACTATTCAAACCATAACAGGAGGACCGAGAGAGACATCAGATTGTTTCTGCGACATTTGTATAGACACGGCCAAGTGCCACCTACACAGAGAAGGGTAGTGCTCAAGGGGCTCTACCAGAAGAGGTGGTCTCCTTACACTTAATAATCCTTTAGTGAGAATAGACAAGGCCTCAGGGAGAGGCTGCTTGGGTGAAGTACCAAAAGCAAAGCAACCTGGCCATAAGGCAAGGTGCTAAGCTACAGTGCTCAGTGCCACTGTTGCAATAAAAGCTGATCCTTTTGGACCAACAGGAAAGAAGACTAATTTTTGACATAGGTATCTCAGCTTGCTTACTTAGTTCCTTCCCCCCAAATATTACTGTAATTGCAAAAAAATGATTTCATCAAAGTTTCAGCATTACATAATATTAGATAATCACAGGACTTTGTTTTTGAAGTGCTGTTAAAAACTCTACTCGCACAAATTTCTTTCCTAAACTTTCAGTGAATAAATTGCTCCAAAATAACAGTTTCTTCTGTGTACACAAATAAAGATAGATCTGGAATAAGAAGAACTGAATAGTTAGGCTCATAGCTTGGAAAATGTCACTAGGTATGGCTGAAACACGGGTTGATAATTACTTTAAATACAAAGACAGAAAATGGTGTGAAGATAAACGTTGACAGTTAAAAACAAAGTAAAATACTTTTTTCTGCCCCAAATTGTCTTTTTACTATTACACTTCAAGTGCACTACTGATGAACCTTTCTGCCTCAACAGATCCAGGACGACATTATTTACAATGGATTTCCACACTTGCAAGGAAGTTTTGAAAGTCACATCTGCTAAGAACTGAAGTATAGGACAACGAAGAAAATTTGACACTGGAGCAATACACGTTTATGCAAGTACCAGAACTGACAACCTCCTAATCACAGAAGATTAGCAGAAGCAAAACTACAGCCCACAACTGTCAAAACATTCATATAGCCCTGCACACAACTATCTAATAAGGGTTCACCCCTGCCTGGTTCTTGTACAGACATATAGGGGCTGCTTTCCTCTTCTTCCACACCTCCCCTTCCACCCCTTCCTTTTCACTGTCCTGAATCTCAGACTCACTACAGTGTTTGCCCTTACACCAGTGCTCTATCATTCTCATTAACCCAGACTCCAGTTGCAAAATCCAGTTTCACAAATCAGGAGTTCCTGTGCTCATGCACTCCACATCAAAATCACTTTTTGTCCCTCATGACAGAGAGAGAATTTGTTCCCACAAACCATCCCAGAAAGAGCCCTGTCTGTGCCCCAGTCCTCTCCTATAGCAAGTTTTTTCTGCCTCTCCTCACGAAGATTCCCTTCCTTTCCTACCTCTTGTGGAGGGATGTCCAGGTGGAATCTTATTCGCTATGTAGCAACTGCGCCCCTTCACTCAGTTATGCCCATAAGTCTCCCTCAGCAACTCTCTATGTCTGTCCCCATACAGCTCACACTACCACAGCTTTGTGAGCTTCTCATATCGAAATCACCCAGTATTCCTCAAACTCAGCTTTGCTCTGCTGTTCTTTATAATTGCTGTTCTTTATAATTGCCCTTTCCCCTTGCACTCCATACAAGGTATCTTCTTCTGCCCATGAGGAGACCCTGTAAGGACTCCATACTCAGCTATCATATCTCAAGGATTTGCTGTCATGTATTTTAAGCTAGGTTCTGCTTTCTGCAACTCTCCTAGCCCTTGCTTCTCTTTTTGGAGAATTAAAGTATCTTTGAGGTTTGCTAAAGCAAATGCACAGAAGACACCTGTGTCCTTCACCAGTTATTAAATTTCCCCCTTTCTGTAAAGCCAATTTTTCTTTCACACCAGTCACTCCCTGAAAATTTGTGATAGAGAAGCTAATGGAGACATTAGCCTAGAGACATGATGAGCTGCAGAATTTTTTCAAGCAATGTCAGTTTTACTGGCAAAAATCACATTGGTTGTGTTGCAGAGCTTTTGCTAAATTGAGTACAGTCACTGTTATGAGCTCAGAGTCCAGTAAAAACATTTTGCCAGCAGAAAACAGCAGTATTCCTGTATCATAACAAGTTCTTATGTGCCATAAACTGTACATAGCCTAACTCTCCCTTACACCTTGACTTCTACGGGGTAATTAGGCTAATGCTAATTACCTTTGCAACCCTCTCAAGAAAAAATTTTGGTACAAAGCAAGAGCCCTTCTGGGCGTATTCTTCAGCAGTAACCATTTTCCTTTTTCAGATAATTTTGCTTGAGTTTAGTGTCATGAACACAGAAATCAAGAATCTTTGCTGTATCTATGCTTCTCTTCTAGCTTTTGAAGACTAGAGGTTACTTCGGAAATAAGCTTTTGCTACAATCACTATTCTTATCACAGGTTATGGTCAAAATTCAAAACTGAAGGCATAAATTGGGCTGCTGGTTTGAAAGATTGAGAAATAGGCAAGTTTTGCACTGTCCTTCTTATATAAAAGCACATTCTAAACTGTCTGAACTATGTACTCGCACAAAACAAAAAAAAAAAGTGAGAATAAAACTGACAATCCTCCACTTTCACTTTACTTGTAGGAGAGCAGTGAGAGCAGAGCAGCTCCACAGGGGATAACAAGCCAGGAATCAAAGGTGTCAACACTGGAAGTGCCTTCACTCACCAGGGTACATTCCCAAGAGGGTTTCAACATGGTAGGCATCCATGGTGGTAATAACAGAGTCTATTCACAGTCTCAGACAAAGCAAGGTAATAAACCAGGTCCAGGGTCCCACCTGGGGACCCCTACAGCAGGTCAGGCCAGACAGTGGGTCCAGTGTCCATCCAAGACAAGGGACTAGGGACAAAGCTACCTAAAATACTGACCTAGAAGCCCTCAAGAAAGCAAAACCAGAAACAAGACTGGAGACAGGTATATCTGTTACATAGTTCAGGGTAGGGCTAGAGGCCAAAGCCTAAGATCAAATGGAGCTCCTGGGATTACGGGCAGAAGGCATGGCTGGAGGCCCCAGGTGAGGCTGGTCAGGGGGACTAAGGACTATTAGTGCCCTCAATGTCCCAGCCACAGTCAGTGGTTCGAGGTCAGATTAACATTGATGTTAATACTCAGTATCTTTCACAGCTTAAATGGTGGAGCAAGATGCACCCTCAGCAAATGTTCCAGAGCAGTTAAGGTAGTCCCTCAGGGCAGCAATATTCGTCTGAGGCTGTGAGCATATGCTTGCACAGTGCAGTGTCTGGAGCACACACTTGAGTAGACTTGGTCGGCCTTGGACCTCAGCTGCAAGCAGTTTGAGCAGAAGCACCTGCCACTGCCTTGCCTTACTGTTGTGCTCATTCCCATATTTTTCTCCCTTATGGTGAAGGATCAGCCCCGGCTGCTCGAGGGACACATTGTTGGTCACGAGCAAGAATCCCAGTCTACCATGAGCACGCCCTGGCAGGAACTCAAGCTCAACTCAAATCTTGGTTTTTGTACTGCTTCCCTAGTAAGTGCCATAGACATTGTGTCATGGGATATGAAGAGTGTTGCACTGGAAAATATGTAGCTCTCACAGATTATGGCTAAATTGTAGAGCATGGTCATGCTTCCGATCTTCAGGATTCAAGAAGGCCTTGACCCTAAGTGGGATGAGACCCAAGTGGATATTGTGCCCCCTTCCCTTCTGCAGCCATGATTTAAAGAGGCAGTCAGGCAGAACAGAGCTGTGTGATGCACTTACCATGTCCCTCATATGTGTGGCAAGCAGAACAGCACCCCAGAAAATACAATGCTCCATAGCTGATGTATGCCCATTGAGACAACTCACTGTGAGCATTCCAAGATAATTCAGTCAGCAAAATGCTCAGCTAACTATTTAGAGAAAAGGCACCAGACATAGTTAAAGCTGAAATATAGAACCGAGTCATAGAAATATTTGGATTGGCATTTAGTCCCTGCAATGAGCAGGACACCTTCAACCAGCTCAGGTTGCTCAGAGTCCTGTTCAACCTGACCTTGAATTTTCCCATTTTGCCATGTCTCTGGGCAACCTGTTCAGTTTCACCACACTCATCATAAAAATATCTAGCCCAAACATGCCCTCTGGTAGCTTTAAACCACTACCCTTTCTAATGCAACAAGCCCAGCTAAGAAGTTTGTCCTCATCTTTCTTATAAGCCCAAATAAGGTCTTCCTGGAGCCTTCTCTCTCCAGACTGAACAATCCCATCACACTCAGCCTTTCCTCATAGGAGAGGTATTCCTATCAAATCCCTCTCTCTGATTTAGTAAGAAGGATGCTGTGGGAGAGACTGTGTCAAAGAACTTACAGAAGTCCAGATAGATGACACGCTTAGCTCTTCCCTTGTCCACTCATGTAGTCACTCCATAGGTGCTGGATGAAACAGAAAGTGGTGTGGGTAGGTTTCCCATGTTGCATGAGGTAGTACTAATTGGGAAAGGGAATTCAGCTCTCTTGCTCCTCTGGAAAATCTTCCTGGGAAAGATAGGAGGCCAGTGGCTGCACTGCACTCAGAATTAATGAACTTAAACAGCTTCTACTCTAAACAAGAGTCTGATGTAATATGAAAGTTCTCTGAGCAGTGCTTATGTCTTTTGCACTGATTCTCTTAGAAAATTAATGTATTTGTGACTTTCTCTACTTATTTTATTCGAAGAACCTACAGCTTTGTTATCAAAGATCAGCTGTTGTAAAACTTCATCAATTTATTCTTGGGATTAAGCACAGTCTTCCAAATTAATTAGATAGCATAACAAATGCTTGGGGAGTCTGAATGCCCTGAAGGACTTGAAAGGAATATCAATTGAGTTTGGACAGACTATTAAAATCAAGTCACTTGGGAGTGAACTGGAGATTTAAAAGTCTCCACCACAACTTCTGGAGCATATTAGTGCTTTAACAAAAGAAACTCTCTTTACCTTCTCCTCATTCCTTCACTTGCTATCAAAATGTGCTCAGTTTTAAGCATCTGAAGCCATTATCTCACACTGACATCACAAGTGGAAGTCCTTGTGTGATTTTAGAGCCTCAGATTTAATGCCTCATCCTTGCGTGTAGTTGTGAACCCTGAAACAAACTGCTTTACCCACCATATGCTCATTCGCACTCCATTCAACTGCAGCTTTCTGGTCTGAGCCTGAAATACTTGCTAGTAAACAGGAATAAGGCAGCTCTGCTCCAAAAAGGAGCCTCCATTTTCAGCATTTGACAACAGGTAACAGCCAGCTAGAGCGAATCACAACACAGCAAGAAATTATTCCACCTAAAGTACCTCATTCTATACCTTGGTACTGCTCAAAGATCATGGGCATGTCACTGAGGGACTGGCTTCCACTGAGAGGAAGAGCATCTATAAGCCAGGTGCAGACCTGTTCTGCAGATTCATTTAAGCTTGATTTTTAGCTCTTCCTATTTAAAAAAATTGTTTGTCTCAGCCTTTACTAGGCACTTGAGAACTCACAAAACAGAAGAGAGACATAGACACCTGGACATTCTTGTCCCTGCAGCTCAGCCTGTTCACTGGATGGAATCGCTTGCTACCAAAATCTTGCCACATAAACTCGATAGAGTCAGATAGATGACAAGGGAGATAAGAAGATAAAGCTGAAATTGGGTGCATTGTCTACATATGGTTTGTCTAGAGAAGAAAAAAATACGTGCAAATTGAGTTTTTGTTCAAAATTTGTAGAGCTGATTGAATATCAGAGTTATAATGTCAAAGAGAAAAGAGTGTTCACTAATGCAAACATCCAGATCAACTTGCAGCAGCATGAAATATTTATATGAATTGACAGAGCCAAAGACGGGAAAGTATTTATCACAGGTAGGGCAATGATTTTATACGACTGAGACAGCTATGAAAGAAAACCCCATTAGCACAGCGGTAGAGCACTGCAAATCAAACATTCCAAGCAGAGACTGGAATCACTGTCTAGGCAAACCATTAGGAAAGCTTTTGGTTGCTTGGGAAAACGCCTTAGTAAAACTGACATTAATTATTCAGTCATGTCCTTATACTGTTAATGCTGTGAAAGTAAATACAAAAAAACCTCAAAATGCAATAACATTCTTGTTACTTAACTTCAAGTAATTTTCAACACATTAGCAATGTAAATTACTTCTGTTAAAAAAAACCACCAATAAACAAAGAGAAGGAGCTAAAGAACGTAACAGTACAGAACAGGAGTCTTATTTGAAAACAGGGTGATATAGGTACTGCAATCAGACTGTAGCATCAGATTTACCCACAGATCTACAGTACATTCTTGGCTGGTCACATCACCACATTTCTAACTGTCATCAACCCTTGTCTAGCACATCTATTTACTGTAAATCTCTAGAGAAGGTGTTATTTCTGTAAAAGTGTTGCCTTGGAAAGTAATACAGCCCAAGAACCACATACACACCTCTTCAGAACTGCATTTTCTGGGAAGGACACAACGAACAGGTAGTTCTTCATAGCAGCGTACATACTGGATAGAAACAAAATATATCCAAATATCAGGAGTGATAGGCACTACAATCTGATATGTGCCTAAGAAAGGCTTGGTATAATTCCCACTGAGATCCACGAAAAGATTCAAGGGAAATTACTGACAGCAGTGACTATATTCTGTATGAATTCTCTTTCTCATTTCCCAGGGAAATGAGACAGCAGGGACAGACAGTTTTTCAGGTTTAGAGGAGGAGAGTCAAAAAATGCAGGACTTAGGGGTCCAATTTTGGCCATTCTTCAGAAATTCTCTGAAGGCCCTACTTACCTATGGATCCTCTGGATTTGAATTGTGTGGTCAAAGGGGTTGAGCTGATTGCTCTGTGATCAAGTGAGCAGTAAAAAAGGGAGAAAGAAGGGGATATCACAAAAACAGAGTGAAAAGCAGGCTCCAGAGACAGACTGGATCAGCACTGCACGACACAAGCTGAATTAGAGGTTTGGAATTGTGAGCAAATACATCATCTCCTTGTTTTCTCTTTTCTTCAAAGAAACAGAACCTTGCACACTCTTTAAAAATGAGGAAAGAGGTACATAGCCTGGGTGAAAATACTAAAAAATTGGTACACTCAATAAACATAACTATAATTTCCTCAGTCTCTTGTTGGTGCCTGGTAAAACATGTTGCCTTTTGCAGAATCTTTTAACCTATTTGCATGTAGCACAGGAAAAAAAATTTCTGCAAATAAAGCAAAGAAGCGGGAGGCAAAAACATGTATGAGCATGGGTGAGCTTTAAACATACACAAAACTAGCAAAAGATAAACACTATACCAATGCTCATGCTCACACATTCTGGCTACACAGGGAAAGGAAACACACATGAGAGAAAACTTGCAGAATATTAACCAAAACTTTATAGAAAAGGGGCCATGTGCAAAACATATGCAGTTTACCAGGAATCACTGCCAAAATGCATTTGCACTTAATCTAGTGGGCAAATGGTGCCAAATAACCCTTCTGCCTCCTGTCAGGAGAACATAGGAAATGTTGAGAGGGTACCGGGGGACAGAAAGGAATAAAAATTCCACAAGCTCCTTCTGCTTCAACCAGAAATCTGTTGAAAGCTATAAAATGTGTAGTAGAGCTACTGCTAAACACAAATCTGAGGATGTGGCTGTTCACACAGTTCCTAGAGGAAAAAGAATGTTAAAAAAAGGACACATTTTCCTTTTTCCCTTTCTTTTCTATATATATGTTTATCCTATTACATTCTTCTGTTTCCTTTCTCTGTTCTGCTAGCCACAGATTTCTTTGTAGCACTGGTTTCTTTCTATAGTAATACCTTCTTCTTTCTATTCTTTCTTCCGCTCCTTCTGCTCTTATATTTGTCTCGTTTTTCCACGGTTTCTCTTCATTGCCTTTCTCTTCCTGAATTACTCCCCTCCCTTCTCGCTGCCGTGGAGGGGCAGCAGCTGTGAAGCTTTGCCAGCATTAGCCTCCACAGTGAGTAGCCATTAGGAATGTAATTTACTTGCTTCACACCTTGGCAATCAATTCCCCACACAGCAGAAACCAACTAGTAAGTCCCGGGGCAGTGCTACACAATCTCAGATACCTGATAGGGAAAACAGGTGCCTCAGCACCAAACTTCCTGTAAAATCCCTTGAACTGAAGGATGGTCAGTGAAAGCACAGGCAAAACCACTGGACAGGATCAGGAAAGCATCAGGAAGCCCAGGCTACGGGGTGGGGGTGGGAGGAATTCAGGAGAAACAAGGCAGAAAGCAGGATGGTTTTAATATCTATGAATAAAGAACAAATGCAGAGTGGAAAAAACTATATCTACAAATCTCTTGGTAACTATGTTGATTTCCTCTACTGTGGTTGGAATACGGAGCATACGTTTGATTGGCTGTGTTTTTGTTAGCAAACCAAACATACACTGACCCTAGGCATTGATACAGTCCAGCTCATTAGTACACTGCCAGGCATAGTTTCGGCTCTGGCCACCTATCAGCCACTCTGACCTCTCAGAAGGGAGCGTTCTCCAGAGACTGATCTCAGTACACAACACAGTTGAAGCCACTGTGTTCAGCAGGGGGAAGATAATTTAGCTGGTACGGGCATGACCCGTGCCATACCACTTCCCTGAGAGCCAGAGAACTAGCTGTGGATCGTTTTATTTAGTAATATAAATCACAGATCAGAGAATGGCTGAGGTTGGAAGGGTCCTCTGTGTGCCCTCCTTTAAGGTATTTATATATTTTAACAAGATCTCTTCAAGCTGTCTCCTTTCTAGGCTGAACCATCCCAGCTCTCTCAGCCTTTCTTCATAGGAAAAATGCTCTGGTCCCCTAAACATCTTAATGGCCCTTCTCCGAACTCTCTCTAGTATCTCCACCTTTCTCTTGTACTGGAGAGCCCAGGACTGGAGGCCTCCACCTGGGAGGCCACCAGCACGTGCTGCTGTGTGAATATATACAGCCTGCAAATTTCTTCATTCCTTAGTCCAACCAGTCAGTACCAGGGACAAGATCACACCGTGCTGGCTTTGTGCCCTAGCCTGTGCTCCCAGACTATCATACTATCCACTATCCTCAGCCTTCGTGCTACCTCGCAGGGTACACACAATAAATCCTCAGCTTCATGCTTAAAAACACCACTGTGAGGGTTGAAGTCCAGACCTCCCATATCCACACTCTCTGCAGAAAACAAGGAACAGCAAGGGCACAGAAGTGTCCCATCAGGCTCAGAGAGGACTCAGAGTCAAGTCCTTTCCGACATACATCCAGTCACAAATGACTAATAGGACATTAGAGGAAAACGAAGCCAACAGCCCTGTCCCCTCACCAGGCAGCAGCCCCTGTGCATTAATGTGCAATTCTGGCCTTGTTTATTTGGATTCCTCAGGTTCTCTATCCCATTTAATCTCAGAATAAAACTGATGACTTAAGGAATTATTCTTTTTCCCCAAGTAGAAATAAAGTAAATTTTTTCAGAACCCATAAACAAGTTATTTTGTTTATTTCTTTGCTGGGAATAGAGCCAAGATCCAGTGATTAAAGTTAAACTTCAAAATGCACTCAACTGTTTTCTACTTTAAAAGCTGATTTAAGGAGTTAGTGCTACCTCTTTCACTATTCTTTAATGCTTTTATTAGACAAGCCTTTATAAACTACTAGAGGTTATTGCCTCTTCCTGTTTATTCCTGAGAATGTTCATGAAGAATGTTTTTGTCCTCACAGGGCCTATTCAAAAGCAAAAGGGAGGACAAGATGGTGATGGAGGATCTCACCTGAGACAACTTCACTGGTAGAGGATCAGCAATGGCCCCACAGAAGGAACCTTCCAAATCCTTTTTCTGAACTCAGTCATAAGGTGCAAAAGAAAAAATCAGTTTTGACGAGAGATAAACAGCCTACAGGCCGCTAACCAAAATCTTTAACTAGCAAAGATCCTCATGGACATGGTTCAGTAAATTCAAGAGAAGGGAAGTCCAGGAACAGCTTTTCATCATCATACAACCCTGGTGTCCTTGGAAGCTATCTTGCAGTCAGCTGGGTCAGCAGGGGTGTGCAGCCAGGACCCAAGGCAGTATGATGGCATTGGCTCCTGCAGCCTTCCCAACCAGTAACATTTCTAACAGGAAATTCAGGTTTTCCAGCAGTCCTCACGCCAACATGGTGCTGCTACCACTCAGAAGACACAGATGGACTTCAACTGCCCCTGATGTCCCAGCCTTAGGATGTGACACTGTACTGGTGTGCTAAGACTGGAAAAACCAGAAGCATTTTTTTGCTAGGAAATTCCAGAACATCAAAGAGAAAAACCCCACCCCACTCATTCAGAATCAGTACAGCAGTCAGAATTTCCTGGGGAACAGACACTGCTACGTCAAAACACGCTGTTAAGGCAACAACTTTGAAAGACATCGTGTCTATAAAGCATATTGCATAGAATACTAAAAAGCAAAATCCAAAGGGAAATAAAAAGATAGTTGAAGATAAACACTTCGAAGTTTTTGACTCAGAAGACCGTAAGTTTAGAGTTATAAAAGGTGAATGATATCATACTGCATGCAGCATAAGCAGGAGAAGAGAGATTTGGCCTTATGATCTTGAATTGTGTCTGCAGTGCCGGAGACAAAGCTAGTGAACGAATGATGAGGGAACAGCTAACCAACTGCATGCACCCCACTGTGGCATTCAGTCTCTCCTTTAAGATGAACAGAATGTAAAACTCAGGGCAATGTTGCAACAAAGAAACACTGAAAACTAATCTCCTCATTCCACTAGGTGATGGATCAGGTTATAGGTACAGAAATCAGCACCTGGTTTACTCGTATGCCTTTACACTTAGAGTACAGAATTAAATATATCAAACATACGGTGTAGCTTACAAAGAAAACATGGTAAATAACAGTTTCACATTCTCTATTTTACTTATGCTACATTTCAAAATACTTTTGTGTGTTTCTTTAGTGCAGTGTGGTACACAGTAACTGAAGTATACTTACCACACAATGGAATTAATTATACTCTGAATGATTTCAAGAACAGAGCTACTCTGATATTCCAGAATTAGTTATAGCAGGATTAGATCTGCAGTTGGTAAACTGGGATAATCCTGTAAATCGGAACCCAGGAATGTCCTGATACAGAACTAAAGTCACCCAAAGACTTGTGATTTGTCTTAAAATTGGTAGAAGAGTTTCATCTGTTCTACTTACTACTCTTAGAGAGTAATTTGAGGAATATCTGGCATCAAGTTTTGGGTGTCCAGCAACTGAATTCATGAACAGTTCTGATATTTTTGAAAAATATCATTTTAAAATTCTAGATTAGTAGACAACTTTCCCAAAACACACACAATGTGGGTACCTGGCTTCTTGTCAAACAGACAAACAGAAAAAAATAAAAAGGAACACCATACATCTAGGACATAGCATTAAGCAAAAATCCAGGATCAGCTGACATTAGAATTGCCACATTGCGCTGTGTCAGAAAAAAAGGTTCACTCAGTCTAGCACTCTGTATCCAATAATATCCTGTCTCTGACACAAGACAGAACTGGGCAAATATGTCTCACTATGTTTCCCAACCTTAAATAATTGGGGAATTGGGGATTTCTAGAGTCAGAGTGAAGTCTTCATACTTAATAGACCTGCACAGATGGTTCTGAAAACTTGTCCAGTTGCTCTTTACACCTAAGCAAACTCTTAGAATCCACAATATCCTGTGGCAAAAAAGTTCCATAGTATAGCTACATGTCATAGTTATTAAGAGCCACTTTGGGTTTTTTGGATTTCAAAGAGGCGGTGTAATACTTTCAGTCATGACTTGAATTTTTATAGTGGAAACAAAAGTTAATAGTTTCTTCTCTAGTTATTTTTTTCCATAGCACTAGTGAATTCATACATGTCCAGCTACAGAACTCCTGGAATTTTGGGAAGAACTATGCTGTGCTCCACCTGTCTAAAGAGCTGGCTAGGTATCCTTAGGAAAACAAACAAACAAACAAACAAAAAGTTGCTGAGGATTAGGGGAATTGGGTTTTGTTCCACATTACACTCATAACGATGGTTAACTAACTTTACTTTATTGAATGCTATTTCCTTATGTCATAGTTGCTGACAATTCATCTTCCACTATTTTTGTATGGCTCAAAACCATTTCAAAGTGTTGGCCGACGGTGTGCTGTTTGGATTCAATCTCTTTGAGAAAAATCACTCCTACGAACAGCATGAGGCAGATACACGTAAGGTAGATCCACTTCTTCAAGAAAACATTTGACTTTCAAAATTACTCACAAACTATCCCATTGTGGTCTGCAATCTACAGCACAGTAGACTATTAATGCTGAAATGAGGCGAAATAACAATATGCACCAAATACCCTGCGAGGATAGTCAGCACTTTAAGACTTATAGTCATCCTTTCAATGGCAGCAAATTTGTCATTTTTTCATTTTCCCAGTCGTTTCTTCAATGTGAAGAAATAAGGCAAACAGCAATGAGAATAGAAATGGCCCTAGCAGGAGTTTTGTGAGGAACTCTCTCTTTCTAGCTTCAGTCTCTTCAGAGACTGAAAGAATCTTCCATCATTCTTGCCAAAGCCTGATTTTCAATGGAGATCTTTAGACTAATATGATCACCATTGTCATTAGGGCAGAGAAGTGGTGGGGAAAAGAGAGAGGCCCAGGTATTTGCAGTTATGGATAAAGGCAGAGTTTGAGCTAAGAAGTTTTTTTTTCTCCAGCTTTCTTTTCACTGTCTTAAGAGATTTGTTTTCATTGTCAATAGATTTGCTTTCACTTTCTGATCCATTTTAAATCTTTTCAAAATAATTTTCCATTGTCCATTTGTTGATTGCCTGTTTTTCCTTTAATCTCATAAAAGCTAACTCATTCAGAATGTGAACTTCACATATTATTCAGGTCTCTGCTCGATTCCTGACCTCTGAAGTAACATAGATTGTCTTCACAGTCTTGCTGTGAGCTCCCTAAGACATTCATTACCTCTCTTGCATGTGTTTTACAGAACTTAAAAAAATAGCACTCTGATCTCAGCAAGAGGTCTCTAACTACCCCAACAATACCATCACCATTTTTTTGGGCTAATAAACTAAATCTTCATCATTCAAACAAAAAGAGAGTTCATTCCCCCCCCATCAAAAAGGCCCAGCTACGAACTCCTTATCTGTGTGATTCCCAAATTCTCCACCTTCATCATCTCGTTTCCTTTCAAAGGAAGATCCGTGTGAGCATATATGTGTTTATGTTCTTGCTAACAAACATATTGGTTCCACATTCAACCCTAAAAGATGTATTAGCTAAGAAAGGGAGGTTTCTTCTGTATGACATTGATTTTCCTGATGAATACCCCAATTTTTAAAGTCTTCGTTTAGAAAAAAACAAAAAACCCCAAACTGAACAAAAACCCAGAGATGTTTTTTTTAAATTATTTGACTAAATAAGAACCAAATTGTAATTTCTCCAGAAAAGAAAGACTAAAAGTGTGTGGCAACAGATTTAAAACAATGAGAAGCCTGCGAAAAGTTCAGGACTGCATTTTGTGTAATCCTGACTTTCATCTTCATAGTGAATGAATTGAAAAGCAAATGAGAAATGAATACAACAGGCAAAGCCTGGTACTTTAGATCAAGAGCAATAAGCTAAGCAGCTTCCCTCTTTCAATAAGAGATTGAGAAAGCAAGTTCCACTTACCTCTCATTACAGGTAAATAGGAATACGTTCCCATTTCTGCACTAAAGCAGTCCGGTGAAAAGTGCCCACAAACCACAGGCATTAGAGAACACCAGATGGCCTCTTCTCATTGTCCGTTTATCTGGTACCCAAATAGCATCTTGTCACCTACCAATGAAATGCAACACAAAAATTTTCAAATTACCATTAGTTTCACTTGCAAAAAAGGGGGAAGAAAATTCCTGACTTTAGACACAAACTAGAAGGATTTATTTTGTCCTTGAAAACTCCTTTAAACAGCTATATTTATTAAACCAGGCTAGGGGAAGATCCTAGCAGGAAGGATACAAATTGTGTTTTACTTTCCAGTGGCAGATGAAAAGTGTTCAGCACAAAGATGTAATCAATCCTTTTACAATTAATCTTGATATTTGGGTAAGAGACTGGAGTCTAACAAGGGGTTTTGGTGATTTGTGCAAATGATCCTCTCTTGCTCTGGAGTAAAAATATACTGCTTCAAACCAGATTTACATGAGCTCTGATTTGGATACAATTAGAGTTCACACAAAAAATAATGACTGCACTGTATAGATAATTGCTTCCCACTTATAAAGTTAGTTACTTCCCACTGCAGAATGCTGTTCTGTCAAAAATTATGTTTACAGAAACAATGATTTTAATTAAAATGGATCAGATCCAGAATGGAATCTGGAGCGGGACAAAGTAACAAAATAACTGCAGCTAGGTAATTCAGTGAGAATGCAGAAAGTTCCAATCCCCATTGTATTTGACTTGAAACAAGCTGAAAAACAGAGGTCTCTCAAATCTCATATCGACATCCAAATCAAGGCATTGTTCATTATTTTCATTTGGAATACTTGGTCTCCTGGGAAAATCAGCTTGTCTCCATTTATGTGTCTTCACTTCATGTTAACTTTTTTATTTTTTTTAATTTTTTTTAATATTTTCTATGAACTAAAATTACTGTGGTTTTCTGGTCTGTGTTGTGGATACAATTTTTTTTAAACTTGACTTCTCAATAGTTAACGACATCAGCACTTTGTGAGGAATAAGAGCCAATATTCAGCTGTTGTAAATCAATGTTCCTGCAGCAGTTTCTCTGCAGCTTCATTGATTCATAGCAGTTGATCTTCTGACTCATGTATCTCGGTCAGAGAATGGACAAGACAAGGTAGGACCTTAATAAAGCAAGAAGCAATAAAGTCACATTGTGACAAAGCCTAGTAAAAAAAGCCTATCTTGGGAAATGGATGGGCAAACACTATAAACCTCCTCTGCTTATTAAATAGAATGAGACAGCTCTATCTATGACTGGAACATCATGCAATATTTTCTCCTTCCTCTAATAAACACTGATTATAGGTTTGGTGGCACATCTCCTGCTCAATATCAGATAACATGTGAATGCAGATTTCCTCTTTATATATGCTTCAGTATTCTTTGGACACCCTCCCTGCCCTGAAACCTCAGTATGTGCTGCTGGATGTGGCTGACTAAACTCTTTCTGCATTTAAAACCAAACTGGCAATACTTAATATGAAAGAGACACAAAAATCTAAGAAAGAAAGACATTCTCCAGCAAGAACTTACCACCATGGTCCTACACGAGACAATCCAGGAAGCTTGTTCAAAGTGCCAGCTTGGTATTTGTGTTGGATAATATGCTAGTAATTTCGACATCTGAAACTACAGAAAGTTTTCTTGATGCTTACGAAATTGTAAGCATGCTTTTCTGCTAGAAAGCAGAATTACATGGCTTGCTACAACCAACTATTGACTTGTGTAGAGTCAGATGCTTTCTTGCCATTTTAATTACATTCTTTTTTCTTGCATTTCCAGGGAGGCAAAGCGATGGCAAGAGGGGGAAGGCTTTTATTCATTTCATTACTGTTTTTAAACAAAATTTTATCAGAAATAGTATTGTTCTGGGGATTAAAGTTATGTTCTAAGTCCCCAAACTCTTCTTGTCCTCCAACAAGGGAAGCTCTACATTACGTTTATTTCAGTCTTCTGGTATGTCCTCTGTCATTCATGGATCTACAAGATAACTGAAATATCTTTGGTCAGTTGTTCAACAGAGACAAAATTTGTCATCAATCTTAAAATATCAGATACACCTAAGATGGTCCGGCATGGTGTACCCCCCTAAAGGCTTAGGTTGTCTTCATTTATCATTAGTATTAGTTGTGAAAGGTTGCTATTGAGCTTTAAGTGAAGACCAATACAAAAGAAACATTTTGTCATATTTTAACCTTTTGAACATATTTAGCCTCAGAGTTAGTAGTGCACAAACTTTGTCTTATCATTAATGAACTTTTCATGTCCCTCACTAAATGCATTACATTTTGTTCACTGACCTTTCTGATACTTTTTTTGGAGACTTGTCCCAGCTCTCTGACCTACACTCCAAATTCTGTATCTTCTTCCTTGTGTTAAAGGTCAACGAAGAACTTACAGTTTAGCCAGGTTGGTTTATTTACACACTTTTCTTTCCAATGTACCCTTCATATTAATTCACCAAAGAGCTGAGAGCTGACTTTATCTCTTTTTTTGCCTTCAGATCTGACTCTCACAAAACGTTTTCAAAGATTACTGAAAACTACCATCTCAAACACCATTTTGATTTTCCTGTTTCTCCTTTGCCTCTCCCAAGAGGATGAGAAATACTGGCCTTTCATGATCAAATCCACACATTTGATCTGTACATTAATTTCCAGTTACTCAAAAAGTAACTGCTGAAAAAAGATGCTTTTACCCATTTTGGTTTTGAAACATACCTAGTGCTATCTCCTTATTTCTCACTCTCAGAATATGTCTACACTGAGAAATCCCTTGTACACTGCTTACCAGCTAGGATTCATATTTAGCCTCTGAGAACTCTTTGAAACTTGTATTGACTGTTGCAGCCAACCCTTGTATCTATACTGCAGAAGAGGAAAGCAGATTCCACAAGGGAAAGGCAAGACTAAATTTAACTTGCTCCCTTCCACTTCCACTGTTATAGACTTTGCAACAAAAGGGTGAAGATTCACAATCTGCTGCTTGGCTTTCCATAGGCACAGTGAACTTCTGAAAGACGGTGTGATCTCAAGAAACCGTGGACTTGAGTCTCCAGTATGAGAGGGATGAAGCAAAGGTAAACAATTAAGTTTTGTTAGATACTTCAGAGCGTTCTCAGACATGGGATGAAGTCACAGCTCTAAGAATATGAAATATTCATGTAGATACAATTACAAAAGTTTCCATTTTTTATCACGTCCAGTCATTCATATCTTGTTACAGAAAAAAAAATTATACTTTCACTCTCTAATCCAGGCACCACCAAAAATTAAACAAAGCCAAATGCCTGTGTGGATGGGAGAGCAACAAATATTTTATTAGCTGAACTTTAGTACAGAGTGCTTGACCCAGTAACAGCTGACTTGGGTAACTAAAAATTATGCCTCAGAATATTGTTGAATTAAAAGGTTACTGGTTCCTGGAGCAGAACATAAAATTCTCAGTGAGATGGCTGTCTTCCATAGAGGTTGCAAAGAAAGCAGTCTGCAGAAACCATAAAGAGGAGAAACCCATCTGAAGTCAGCATTGTGTTCTTTTGAGCATATGAATAATGCAATACAAAAGGGTGCCTTTTAATTTTTTTCCTTCTCAGAGGTGGCAGACAGATGTCTTCTGCAGCTTGGCATCTACAGTCCCTACCCAGCTTCTATGTATGGACTTAATTTCAAAGCCGTGAAGCCAAGCTCATATTTTGAATCACAGTAAAAGAGGGAAGGGCAAATGACAGAGGTTGTGCAAATTTATACGTGCAGAAGTTGTATACAGCCTGAATGTGGCAGTAATACCCATTCTTCTTAAACTTTGACTTGCAAATAATTCCAGATACATTAAGCTAAGGATGGAAAGCACAGTCTACTGTTATGTTCTGTAGTGTGTACCAGGCACAAAGCAGATTACTAGTCATTGACAGAAAATAACTATGCAAGAATAAAACAAGATACTTTACTGCTTGTGTGTGAGAAAAAGATGAGACCTAAATGGCTTCATCATCCTTGAGCTAGCAAGCAAAATCGGATAGTCCTATAAAGATCTTCCTCCCATTTCTCTCCCACTTAGTACATTTAGCTGTCTTATGTAATGATATCAAACAATTTGTGCAAGGCAGTGTAATCTCTTACATACAACTAGTTGACTTGGACAGATGATTTAGTTTGTTCCTAAAATGGCATAATGAAAACGCCCTATTGATTCCTTACCCTGTTAATTTACAGTGTGTTAAACAAAAAGCATAATGCATGATACTATTTACACTGTATCTATCTTCCCAAGGAATTATTACTTTTAGGAGGATGTTTTTCAGTTTCTTGTGTCTGTAGGTCTGTCTTTTGAATATTGAATGTTTGTTTCTCTTGTACAATTTTGTACTTGGAAGAAAACATCTTAAATCCTTCTTAACAGTAAGTGTTCCCAGGAGTACGGTAGAACAGATACAGCTAAAAGCCCGGCAAAACGTTTACAATGATAGCAAAGAACGATGAACTGCTACATTATCTCTAACATCAGCAAGCAACAAGGTTATTGATGTCCTACACTACTTCTGCTATTGTGGTTTTCTGGCTAAGGCATAAAGCACAGCCAACACTATTTTCAACGTTGAAACTATTATTGCACAGTGTGAACCACTTCAGAGGCAATATAGCCATGCTGCAAAAATCTTATTTGCTTCTGGAATATCTGTTATTCTTACTCAAGGTTTGTGTGCAGCTTCTCACAAAGCATGCTGGAACCTTGTCAGCATTTAAAACACCTCCGAGTTCAAGAATGCCTGCAGAGGTAGGGATTTAGATTAGATCCATTTGTAATTTTAAAACAGCATTCATAAATCACTCATAAATATTCAAGAATGAAGATTCAGAAGCCTTGGATCCATCCTCACTTAACCATCAGCATCAAAGCTTCAACACATCTACAACACTGCAGTAAGTGGCTCGTGGGCCCCTAATTCACTAGGGCATTGTTTAAAATAACTTGCTCTAGCCACACAGTAGCAGGGCTCATCAGGAGAAAATACTATTAGCAATAAAATCCAGTTGAGGATTTTTCTTTTCCTTTTGTTTTGAACAAAATATTTAATACCAGACCCTGCTAAGCCTGTAAAACAGCAACCTGCTTGCAAAGCACTCAGTTCTGTAAAACTTCCCACTGCGTGTCAACATGAAATACCTTTTACTCTCTGTGTAAATGAAAACTATTTTGGCATGGAAAAAACACATGTACCAGTGTTTAGCTTAAGATGAAAAAACAAAAGGATGAGGAGAGAATCAGCAGCAAAAATACTGTCATGGACTGTAAAGAAAACAGTGCCAAGGAAACATCCATTACCTCCTTCTGGCCACCCACACATACATGCACACCATTGCTTAGCCTTAATAAAAATTCTTATTTGCCAGTGTTCTAAAGGAACAGGATTTTGCTCTTAATCAAAATGTGGTCAAATCTTATATGCAAATTCTCTTAAAATATATTTTTTTTAAAAAAGGTATCATAAAATCTGGCCACTGCACAGCACAGTCTGGAAGGATCTGTAAAACTGTGGCTGCTGCATCAGTCACCCTGCTCTGGTCACCAACTCCACTAAGGAACACCACAGAGACTGTTGCCAGTCTCTTTTTCCTCTCATGTTGCAAAGCTGCTGTGGATATATTCCACGCAGATAAGAAGTATAACTCACCCAAACTATTGCATTGCTTAAATACTGTAACTTGTTTGAGCCATCCTTAGGGGCTTGAATTGAAACACTGTTCACTACTGAATAAGAATCAGGCATATCATAATCAAGGAAAGTAACAGAAAAATAATGAAAATCAAGGTAAAATATAATTAACTTGTACCAAAAATTCTATATGTCTAGCAAGAGACTATGATTCTTTTGGAACACGATCAATTGAATTTCTGTTAGTCTTGTGAAAAGTTCTTTTCTTTTTCTTTTAGTTACTAATGAAAATATGAACAGGTGCATGAAAATTAACCAGATAAATGAATATTCAGAGTTATTCTTACTCATAAATATAAAAAGAAATCCATGAAGATCTAAATTTCAATTTAATCTTACAGTTCTAGCATTAAAAAATTAAAGGATTCTTTGAATAAATTGAAGATAGTGAGTCAAACTCGTAAGAGGGAAGAGGGTTTTTTAGACAAAAGCAACAAATTAACCTGAGCTAATCTCTCTATTATGTTAAAATATAACTGAAGTATTAGATATTGATTAATGTGAAGTGTGGACCTTATGTTCAGTAGTGTCCTGGGATGTGGTGGGTGATTCCACTTCCAAATGTTTTGGTCAAACAGTTTATCACTGTATTATTTATGGCTGGAGATGACACCATGTTTTCTGATATCCTACTGACCTAATTGAACTCTTTCCCCCTCACCAAGCCTGAAGAGATTAAATACAATTTTACTGGATGCAAGTAAGGATCTGAGAGCATGTTGCTCATGACCTGAACTCTCCTATGAGAATGACACACAATGCCAACCCATCTAGCGCAGTCGCTGGTAAGTCCAACAAGAGCATTATCAGATCCAACACTACACAGACATTGATGAGCATTTCAGCTATGGATTATTCTGACCAAGTGGCCAACAACCACTTAACAGAGCCTACATACATTCAAACAGTGGTTGCTCTATTATATTGCTAGAGCAAGAGGACAATAGTACAGCTCCTACAAAGCTGACACTTACAATTTATCTGCGCTGCTGTCCTCCCACAGCCATCATCTCCCAAAGAACTGTGTCCTCACACAGGTCACACTGGGAACCACAGCACCCGTGTGAGCAGCTATGCATGGAGCATATCACTGAATTCCAAAAAATGAAGTACTAAATGTGCAAAACAATGCAGGCAACCACCACCGTCAATCAGATGGGGACAAGGGTGTGATGGCGGCACTCCAGGACACCCCCAGTCAGCTTCTCTTAAACACAAATCAGAGCAGGTTCCTAACACTCTTAGCTCAGTCCACCTCCAGCAGGCTGCTCCTAGTAATGAGCAGTATATATCAAGGTTTGTCTGCTTCCAAAGAATCATTCCCCTTAGATTTAGTTGTTCTGTCTGTGTGATAATTCTTTTCTATTGTAGAAACATAGAATCGTTAAGATAGGAAAAGATTTTTAAGATCATCTAGTCCAACCATCAGAATGTGTTCTTAGTTTCCAGTGCTTTAAAAATGTATTTATACCTAATAATTCAGAAAAAATATCTTAATTTTGAAGAGTTTTGTCACTAAGGGATAGTGGGGAGGTTCTTAAAGAGCTCTGAGTTAATTGTCTCTTTTTCCTCAGCCTTTGAAGAAGTTGAACAGGTTGAATCAAATTCCTTTCTTCAGTTCACTGCAATGCAGTTAGATTTGGTGTTCAAAGAACATTGTTTTTTTTTTGTTCTATTCTATCCATTCAAAAAAGCAACGTAGCACCTACACCTTCCATGGACTTTTCTGGCATTTCTATTTAAATAGGAATTGTCAGAATAACAATTCATACTTTGCATTCGGGTTAATTCAATTTTCTTCCATATTACAAAACATAATTTAACAGTAGAAGTGAAATAACAAGACTCCAGCTGTCCTATTCACTTACGTATCAAACAGAAAGTACTATTGCTTCTGAAGGACATTAAAAAGCCCTTATTGGCTGTCCAGTCTATCCAGTGTCAAATTACTTTGCTATTCTTAAGTCCTAATTCTACTTTTAGCACAGATGAAAAATGCAAATGTTTGGAAGACAAGAAGCTAATACATTGCACTTGTCATTTATAGAGCTTCCTTTTTTTGATTTTAAATTGCTTGATAAAGTTGATTAGTCAAACATTCCCCTTTCCAAGGAGACTACTGTGGAGCAGTGTCCCCTACAGGATTCTGTTACTGCCACACAGTGGAAAAGACAATTTCATCCAGGTGCCGGCAGCGAGGTGGAAAGAACATTTGAAAAGCGCAAAGTATTTTAAAAGGTACAAAAGGTACAATGTATTTCCTTTCTGTAGTAGTCTGTTCTTATAATAAGTTAACTAATACATATATTGAAGTGTGTTGCACTGGTTTCTCCTACATAATAGGAAATATTCATTATGGAATAAAATGCAATAATTTAAGACCGTAAATAATCCCATCAATGTAAAACAGATTCCAGTACCTGTGAATATGTATTTTACTTTCATCAACAAGAGCTCGATCATAGCTGCTTTCTCAAAAAAAAAAAAAAAATAAATCTGATGAAGCAGGTACTTCTAGTCTGAATGGCAGAAGACTCAAGGTCTGTTTGAAACTTCTCCTCTGAAAAAGGCCAAGGACTCTCCTGAGGTGCAGGACATATAACTGAGGAAACAACAAGCAAGAGAAGCTCTACTATAACTCTCAAAATATTGCTGAACTTACAGAGAACTTACCAGCAACAAGCACTTCACGTATCTTTATCATTTTTATCTAGCACGTTGATTTCCTTTTATAGTTTTCCACTTGCATGAAAGCCTCTATATTAAGGTTGTTTTGGAAGATATATATAGCGAATTCCCACAGAAAATCAATTTGGTCTTTCAAAGGGGAAAAAAAAAACCCAAACAAAAAATGTATGAAAACCCAGGTGACTTGGGATTGGGTGGTCTTCTAGAAAATGACTCTGGATTTTTCTCTGTTCTGCTTCACCATATGTTCTTGAAATCACAGGATACAGGTTGAAATCTATTCTTCTAAACAGTCCAGCTCTTCTGCCAGGAAATGGGATTTTTCCTCTCATTTTCCTTCTTCACATAACTGCAGAATAATGGGTTATTCTAAGACAAGGAGTAAATTTACGTTAGTGCACGTAGTTCACACTAGGAGTACACTTTTGAAACAGACATCTTCACTGCGAGGGTGGTGAGGCACTGGAACAGGTTGCCCAGAGAAGTTGTGGATGCCTCGCTCCTGAAAGTGTTCAAGGACAGGTTGGATGGGGCTTTGAGAAATATGGTCTAGTCAAAGCTGTCCCTGCTCACGGCAGAAGTGATCTAGAACTAGACAATCGTTAAGGTCCCTTCCAACCCAAACCAGTTTAAAATTCTATGATCATTCCCAGTTGTTCCTCTTTTGTTTCCACTGCAGAGCAGTTGGTGAGTGTTCGAACATCCTCAGCATCAGCTCTGCTGATCTGCTTCTACTGGACCCTTCTTTAGTTTTGTTAGTCAAGGACTAAGATATTTATTTGAGGCACTGCTTTATGAAAGGAGGTCAGCATTCTTCAGGCAGAGGACAGAGATTTCTTACTGCTATTCACTTGCCCAAGACCAAAATTTCTCCCTTGGTTTTTGGGTTGACTCCAAGCAGAGTTTAGCTTCCTCTTAAGTGGGATGAAAATTCAGAGGAAAGAGACTACCATCAAAGTATTTAGACCTTTTGATAAAAATTACTGAATTAAAATTAAAGCTATTTTAAAAAACTAAATAACAAAGATACGATGTCTGAATCAACACCCAGAAAAATAGCAGCAGAACAATGTGTTGTCTTAAAATATACTCAGGGCTTTTCCATCTACAATTCATAGAGTTGGTCCTAATAATCTATTAGCACCTGTTAGTTCCAGGAAACCATATCATTCCCTTTCCTCCTATCCTCTGCCAATTATTCCTACTTCAATGAAATCCTCCAGACTGCCACTCCACCAGTTTCACATAAAAACACCACATTAATTTGACCCAACACAGCACAGAATGTTACTCATAAGTGTCAGGGTCCAGATGAAAGTAAAAAAAAACCTTGCAGAGTAATAATCAGAAAAAGATGTAATACTTAGAAATGAAAGAATGTATTTCTTGTTATACAGCTGGACATGAAGCTACCTGGTCTCACAGGATAGTCACCTGGCTTTATCTCTCAAGGTCTAAAGTCCCAATATACTTATACTTAGCAGTATATGGTGCTATATTTAGTATTCAGCCTAAATGTCTTGGAATCCAAAGCCACACAATAACACTGAGTAATATCCATATGGGGGGGTTTTGGCTAAAAAGAAAAGGCATCAAATATGTATATGTTGCCATGCTGTCCGTGTGACAACCATGCTACTGCAAATTTTATGTGACACTGCCAAGAAAAACATATCCTGTAGAGACAAAAGTCACATGCACGTGGACAGAAAGAAAGTATTGCACAGCACCTGCATGCTTACCGCTGCAGGATGGAGCTGGGCTTTGCGGCCACTCTGTCACTCACAGACAGTCTCTGCTCCAACTCACAGCAGAGAGAGATTGAGACATTAGCACCATGACTTGTGCTCTAATTACTTACGTTGGTGGTGCCAGCCATCCCCACTGCAGAACAGACATAAGGGAATATCTCCATCCCGCTGTTCTCACGCTGCCTTCTTGCTCCAAACCCAACTCCTAGCTTTGTGCTGGAACAGCACAAAATGTATGCTTAGCTATACACTGTCTTTTGCTGCCTCAGCTAAACAGGAGAAAATGTTTGGAAAATAAATAGAGAAAGCACTTGAGGATAGAGATATCTTGATTATCAAGGGGAAGAGGTTAGAGAAACTCAACTCAACTCAACTGACTCTTGCCAGAAAACAAATTTTAAAAAGCCTGCAGTATCTAAACTATGGTATCATCCAGCTTCCACCTCAGGGATACATCTATATTAGCATTTACCGCATTGCAGGGTTCACTTTAGGTTTAAATTTGTTTTGCATGTGTACTTGGATTCTTACAATATCACTCAAGCTGTGGTGCAGTCAAAATACTTTTCTTCCTGGTGATTTAAGGCTGAAGTCATGCACTTGAGCAGCCCCTGCCTTACCCCACGTGATGGTGGCACAAGGCCCTCCTGTGGCTGACACTCTACTCATCCATGGTGCACACCTAGATCCAGCACCTGATGAAAACACTGGTTGAACTGCAGATCAAATCCCAATTCTTTCCTCTTTGTGCCACATCAATCTGTGAAGTAAAACACAGTCTGCGTTTCTGCAGGCACCTCACCTCAGAGTCCTGATGTCATATTTGCTCACGCTGAACAGGCTTTCTGGTCTTTTATCTCTGCTCAAAACAATTCTAAAATGCCATCAATTAACATATATTTACCGAGGACTGCAACTTGCCTACAGTTTCAAACTTTCCCTGAAGAAAACATGAGTAAGTCAGAAAATAATCTCCAAGGATGGTACGTACTAGTATCGAGGAATTCAATTAGGAAAATCCGGTGTTCAAAAGGCTATTACCCAAGTTACAGATGGTGCAGCACTGCTGACTTTTAATAACTTGACATCATTCCTGTTTTCTCTATTCCATTGCATATGTTGTTGCCTTTCTGTCTGTTCATGACCACAAATAGGGAGTTTGGCTGCCACACGTGCTCTCTCTCACTCCATTTGTCAAGTCCCAGATATATTTATAAGTGAAATGATACTCCAAATCAGCTTAACATAAATAAACTCCTATAGTGCCTATTTGTTCAAGCAGGCAAATATGTCAGACTTAAATGCCTGCACTTATATTTATATGCCTCTGATATGAATTATGTATATGTATATATTAGTAAGTGCTCTGTCTTTCTCTTCTGTTAAGCTTTGGGCTGGTCCCCTGGGAACTCATTATCTACAGTGAGTTTCACAAGGGCTTGATGTGACTCTATCAGAATTGTTATTGTGTCTTCCCAGAGAGATTGTGATACACTTCCAAGACACCTACAGTTCAATTCAGTGTTGACTATTTAATCGTCTAATAGCAGTGAGTATTTTTCCCACTGAGCCAAAATAGGGAAACTGAATTATCAGGAATATTACCATTTGGTTTGGGGATTTTGTTGGGTTTTTTGTTGTTTTGGTTTGTTTGTTTGTTTTTTCTGGAGACAGAGCTATTAAACTATCAGTTGGACGGGTCCTCCTGGAATAATTTCAGGGCTGTTCTTTACCCTGGCAAACTGCTTCAACTTACGTTTCTATTTTCAAAAAAGGTTTTGATTTTACGCGTTTTCTTAACCACCCTGGGACGGCAACTCTGCCCGATGCCGGCACCGCTGTGGGAGATGAAAGGCAGCCCGCAGCTCAGGTGCCGTATCCCACTCGGCAACACCCTGTCAGCAGCTGGTCCATCGCCATCCCCGCCACCTCCGCGCCTCGCCCTACCAGGGCGCCGGGACGCGGTAGCCACGCCATCCCTCTCCCGCCCGTCCCACTCCATCAACGCCGGCGCCTCGGCGTTCCCCGCGCCTTCAGCTCCGCCACCGCTGGCCACCAGCAGCCAGAGCCCCTCGCCGCGCTGAGGAGGTGCCGGAAGGCTGGCTTTTCCCCGCTTCCAGGCCTCTTGGCACCCTCCTGCCACGGGATTTCGTGACTTTTCCGTGGATTTATTTCCCTCGCGCAGCTGCATCGCCCTCTGCCGGCCGCGGCGGGAAGGGCGCGGGCGGGGTGCGCCGGGCGGTGCGCGGCCGGGCAGGACCGGCGCGACGAAGCAGGATGGGGAAGCAGCGCTGTTCTCCCTCCCCGGAGCCCTGTCTTCTGTGGGTTAGGAGCACACACGCGGCCCGTGCCCCAGCCGGGGCTCCGCACCCCCGCACGCTCCGCGCGGCACAGGCGGCTCCCAGGGGAGCCTCGGTGTCTCGGGGCGTCCCGGCTCCCTTCCCGCAGAGGAAAAAGCAACCGGCGGACTCGCTTGCCTCCAAGCTGTAAACTTTAAGATACAGACTGGGAAGGGTGACGCCGGACCCCAGCGCTGGGTCCCGAGGAGCAGCTGTTCCCGGGGGATGCGCTGCGGGGAGTTTCGGGCGGGAATTGCTGCCCTAGCCGGCCCTGCCCGTCCCGCTGCGGCCTCGGCGCGGCAGCCCGGGCGGCCCGAGCTTGAGGGGACTTCATCCATCCCCCGAAAAGGAGGAGGAGGGAGGGTGCCCGAGGCTGCTGCGTGGACCTGTCGATGATTGCCGCAGGGAAGCACCGGCCTGGCGGAGGGCGCGGGAAGGGGTAGTGGTCCCTGCAGCGACCAGGGGAGATTGGTAGCTCTGGGGTCGGTGAGGGAGAACCCACGTCGAAGGCATCTCCATCCTCGGCTTTCTGGGGGCATCGTCCTTGGCTTTATTTTTTTGCTTTGTTTTCTAAATAAAATGAGCGTCCCGTCTTCCTGAGCAGATGTTCGGGAGAGCTCCGGGGAGGAAGCGGGGGATGGAGTCGTTTGTGCCTCCGTGCTCAGGTCGCAGGAGGCTGAAGAGAGCGGAACACAGAGCCTCACTCCCCGCACCGGGCACAGCCGGTGAGCGCGGTCAGGGCGAGCCCTCCCGCCGCGGCCCGAGGGCATAAGCCCCACCTGAAGCCTCTCGCCGAGGCGGGAGGTGCGGGCATGGCTCCGGTCAGGAGCATTTTTTAAATGCCCAGCTGCAAGCCAGCCTGGGCTTCCAGCTCCTCCGTGCCCAGCCGAGAGCTCCCGTCGGGGGCCGGCCCCGCGCGGAGCCCGCACACCCCCGCAACCAGCGCCGCTGCGGCGCCAGCCGGCGGGAAGGAGGGAGGGAGTGTGGGGAAGGAGCCCCACTCCCCCCGCGGAGCGCGCACACCCCTCAGT
>VZRE01003334.1:250534-313163 GCA_013396775.1 Cephalopterus ornatus | reverse complement strand
GCGGGGGGGGGCGGTGTAGCGGGGGGCTGAGCGGGCGGCGGCCCCGGCTGCGTCAGAGATGTGTAAACACCGCCGCTGTGCCCGCCGCTATTTAAGGGACCGAGCCTGAATCTACCCTGACTTCCCTGCCTGGGCACGCACGGGACTCGCTACTCCCAACTCGAGCCGGACCTTGGGAAACCGCAGCGGAAAGGTAGGGAGCGCCTGTCACTCTCCTCTGACTGCACCAATTCTGGGTGGGGGGAAGGGGGGCAAAGGAAAGGGGGATGCCTGGCACCTACCTGTGCGGAGGCTCTGAGGGCATCCGGCTGTCTGCCGGGCGAAAAACACCGGGTCCGCCGGGGAAAGAGTGATTCCGGACGCTTCCGACGGACGCGGTCCCCATCGCGAGGCGCGGGATGCGGGGAGAGGTGGTCTGGCCGGCGGTGGGCTCCCCACCGGGTAGGCTGGGAAGGGAAACAGCCAGCGGTGGTGAGATGTTGGCTTGGGAGTCGATAGCATGGACGTGAATACATATGCGTGTCTGTGTGTATGTAAAAAATACAGGAATCAGGGAAGTTGGAAGGATGCACCTCACCTTCCGTTTCTAAGTACCCAGACTAGATGGGTACCTCACCGATAACCACGCTGGAGTGACCTTCCAAGCTTCTTCATTCATCTCCTAACAATACTTTAAAACTGCCATGTTTCATACATCACAAATGTTTTCAATCTAGTGCATGTGTTGGGCAAATAAACTTAATTTTATCCCCTTTTAAAGTTAAAGGTTATGTTCAGTGTAATGTTAAAGAACTTAAATGATTCAAAAGATTTCATATAGCTAGGACAAATCATGTGCATTAATAAATGGAAAATACACCCATAGCATTAAGTACTAGGTAGTTTATTTCTCCTAATAACTGGGAGTAATTTCTCTGTTTCCAGAAAAAATACTATTTCAGAGTATGTGCCAAAACAATTCAGTAAACCAACATTGTTTTGCTTAGTACATGTTTAGGGAAGAAGTAAAAATCTGTATTCTGTGTTTTGTATGAAGAAGATTATTAAGTTGCACTTTATTTTTTTATGGCTTTTAACTGAGGAGCTTTTACCACCTCAGCTACTAGATCAAATGTTTTGGGGCAAGGGTGTTAGATTTTGGATTTATTTTCCTTGGGACAAGGTTTTGTTTTTACTTTTTGTTTATGATGAGATGAAACCTCTTGAACACTGAAGTTCAAACCAATGAAGGTTGGTAAAATACAGGCTTTTCATAGAACTTGTCAAAATTGAGTATCTGTAATAACAGCAGGTTTTAGTACAATGGCAAAATATCGAAATGTTTGAATCCTGAGATTTTTTTCACAAAGATGGATTCATCTCACTTAAGCTTTTATGAAATAAAACGTCCAAAAAATAAAAGCAAATAAGAATTGAGTAGACTAGGGAGACATACCACATACCACACTGGAAGAAACAAAATTAATTATTTATCTGTATCTTCCTCCTATCGAGGAATATTTAGCTATTTATATACACGTTTTGCAACTTAAGACAGATGCCACAGTTAGCTACATTAAAAAAAGCCCAACACAACCCGGGTTTGCTCAGAAACCAGCACCCCCAATGGCAGAAGAGGTTAGGGACAGCATACAAACATAGTAAATCTGGTTGTTTTAACAGCCTTTTGTCCCCTTCCTCGCCAGCAATGTACAGCGGTATTTGCATCTGCGTGTTCCTGGCTGTGCTCTCGGTGAGCTGTTTCGGACAGCAAACCGTGGGCTCGCAAAATGGGAATCCACTGGCTGCTGAGCTTGAGCAGAGCTTGTCAGAACATCACCGGCATATCCGCGCCCCTTCGGCCAGTGGGCCGCTGAAATCCGTGGCACGGCTGGATGGAAGCATCGACCAAAGAGCCAACATTGGCGCCTTGTTGGCCAAGTATCTCCAGCAAGCCAGAAAAGGTACTGGGTCTAACCTGCTCACTGTGCTACTGCTGTGTCGGTGGCATTTCCTGCAGGGACACCTAGGTGTTAAGGTAACCCTGTCATCATCTAACATAATTCCTAGAGAAGATAGGATTTAGATTTTGCCTGATTATTCCTGAAGTAGAGAACTTTCTCTTATTTACTGCAAAACTCCTCCCCCCCAAAAAAATAAAACGATTTGTACACAGCAGCCACTGACAGAGTCACGTACAGGTAACTGAGGAAGATGTCATCTACCTGTCAGGCTATAGTCCAGCTTTTATTTTTAACTACTATTTTCATAGCCTTATTATTTCATTGGTATTTTCAGTATGTTATATCTCAGATAAAATACAGTAATTACATATTCTTCAAACTTTTTCATTCAGCCTAACTCCTCTCTCCCCTTTTTAAATTTAGAAGAGCAGGAAAACTTTACTGAGCATAAATACAGACCGAATATCTAGCCTCACCTCAACCAGAAATACCTGTACAAGGGAAATCTTTTGAGGATTGGATTTTTCATATATTTGTTCCCAGAGGAAATTACAAAAGTGTGAAAGCTTTTGAAACATCAGAATTCATATTTATGAGTGCAATAACTAAAAGCAGTGATAAGTAAAAGCCCATTTCCTTCAAAACATGTCCATTCCTGATACGGTTTTGGTCCCAGATAGCCTGGGAATGCAATCTTGCGGTTACTAAAAACCTCTGTGGCATTGTGTAACAAGGACATGAAACACCAGTAATAGCATTAAAGGGCTTAATTTTTATCATGAGATTTATTAATTACTTGAGGAAACGATTGTACTACATTAGAGAAAGAGTAAAGCTGTCCCTGCTGACATCTTGTAGTATATATTTTATGTAAGCAGAAATACGTGCCATCTGTGCTACCAGTAAAATGAGGGCTCAAAATCATTGACCATTGAAACTTCCTCTAGAAAGCATTTTTCCTTTTGAACTGGCTCATCTCTGTATTGCTCTGTATCTCAATAGAGTAACACCAGGGGCAGGGTAATTGCTGTGGCCTTTTGACTGCCCAGCTCAGCAAAAGCCACTACACAAATTTTCTTCAGTTGTAAAAGTTTCACTCCAGTTTGTCCCCTGTACTACAGGGAAAGAGGGCATCTAAGAAGGAAAGAGGGCTTCAAGAGAAGCCAGTAATTAGGATTACCAGGACATACAGATACTGAGAAATTCATTCACTTCCAGCCCTAGACTGTGGTTAGGATAAAGTCCACTTTATACAAGGAAGAGCTTTCTCTGCTCCTGTCTCTCCACACAATGGAGATAATTTAACCCTCCCCTCTTGATAGCTTCATTGCTGACCTCTATGCTAGGCAAAGGTTTTTTCTGGTCTTTGATGGTGGTCTGCAATTAAGAGGTGCTACATGCATTTTTACGCATTACATGTGCAGCCATACACACTCATCTGTGTATGTAGAACAGAGACATATTAGAAACAACAGAAAAATAATAATTTTCAATGGAGCCTGAGAGATTTCATCTGATGTTAGCAATTTACACAATATCCATTAAGAACTTCTTTTAGCAGTCCATACAATTTAAAGGAAAGAGAATTCAGATATGAAATTCCATAATTGAGTGCTACTTGTAAAGCTGTTATTGAATAAGGATGTTATTGCAGGAGTCTAGGAAGCAGAATCCTTGTTACCTTTCCCCAGTGTAGTCATTATTGCCCACCTACACGGAAACAGAACTTTTTGTTCTAGTTTGTGTATCCATTATATACTCTTTTAAATATCTGGCTGACATTTCCAAACAGTTAACCAGATGAAGTGGAAAAAAAATCCCTTTGGATTTAGTATGCCTTTTTGATAAATATTAATATGAGGGAGAATTTCCTGTATATGTGTTATTGACATATATAACTAACTCTACGAAGTGTCTGCTAGCAGATGATGAGATTCTTGTGATGTGACTAGGCCAGATGGACTCTGGTTTGTAGATGAAGTTGCTCATTAGAGAAGATTCAGAGGGACAAAACCCATTTACTTAATTCATAACGATGAATAGTGTTCACATCAGAACATTATATTCTCATTTAACATGAAGGTTCTGGGCAGTACTTCAGAAATCTCTGCAGAACACTCTGTATTAGTCACCTCTAACCTGTCTAAACCATAACACTCAGTAGAAAATTCCACTTAGAGGGAAAGAGAGTCTGGGCTTTTGCTTGCGTAACCAGTGGCATTTGCCCTTTTGATTAATAGAAAGGCTCATTATGTCCAGAATTTCCAGGTAAAAGGGTGAGAGAGTTCAGTTCTCCAAAGGGGTTAGGGCTTGATGGCAGCCTCATAGCCAAGCTACTACAATTTTGAATATGTTTGCTGTACACTGATTCTGCAGTATCCACAGGAAATCCCTGGTGGTCTGAGGAAAGGTACTTAAGGTGCCGGTGAGAAATAAACACTGTTTGTGACTCAAGGTTTCAGTTATATTCCTCTGCAGGCTTTCAGCATGAATCTGGCATGAGAGATGTAGCTATCAAGTCAGTGACATGCACATTTACTATTGTCTAAGGAGCCCTTGCCACGCCAGAGCATAATGGCACCAGGGGAGCCTTTACAGCCCACAGGTCACGGCACGGGCTCAGAAGTCTCTTAAGCACCAGCATCTGAGTGATGGTTCTGCACTGTCTTAGCCCTGACTGGTTATAATGCTAAGGAGCCACTAGAACTAGCTTAATTAAGTTTTTTGAATTATGAATGTGAATTTCTAGGGTTTTTGAGCATTTAGTGGTAGACATCCTTTTGTAGAGATAATTAGGTTTGTTGCCATTTTGCTCTAGGTAAATGTCTTACACACGGTGCTTTTTCTGTTGTTTTTGTACCTTCAACTTCCCTATCGCTCTGCAACCCCTAACAAAACAATGCAGTTGCTTTATGTTTTAATGAGTCATGTTTGTTATAAATCATTACAAGAGGAAGACCTTGAAATATAAAAGCACAGAGTCCCCAAGGTTTCTTCCAAACACAAGAAACTGGAAGCAAGGGAATTGCGTAGATTTGGATCTGTGGGATTTTATTTGGGCTTCTTTTCCTTTTTGATCAGTTCAAGTATTCCCCAAGCCTTAGTCTGCACTGAACACTAGTGTATTGAATCTGTTCCTCACTCAAGGCTTAAGATAATCTAATTATTGGCATGTGTCAATTTTTGTCTGTCTTCAGAGATATAGACAGAAGTACTTTACCTTTTTGTACGTTTTTTAGTTGCATCGTACAATGATGTGGAAAACAGAGCATTGCGGCCCTTTTTTAAAGCATAAATTCTCCTTGCAAATAATTTCTCTTTGATGCCTTAAGCAAGGAAGACAGAAAGGATAAGGCAAGATCATAGATCAGCATCTGACCTTACTGTGAACACAAATATGAAGGATTTGGATAAGCTGTTAAAAAAATCACCAACATAGTAATAAGCCCTGTATAATTCCAGCAATAGGTATCTCTAGCTATAAATTCCAGATACAACTTTCTCCATTTCAGAATTGTTTCCCACTTTTCCACAAAACCTGGGATTCATAACTTTTCCCTGCTTGTTACTGAACTTGCACTGTAAGAGTTCCTATACTTACATCTATATCTCTTTAAGCAACATGCGACTGCGGTGTCTCAGGCTTCAGCCTGTTCTGAAGAAGAGGGTTTTTTTGCATCTAGATCAACTCTCCCAATACCAGCAAGTAAGCGTAGAGCCTTATAAGGAAGAGTGAAAAATTATTTGGGCTCTCTAGTGAAAAAGGATGGAAAAAGGAAAAATGCATCCATATTCCTTCCTAGCAGACAGGAGCAGAATGCTCCTGCAGGAAGGAGAAAATGATTGTTTATTTTGCAATAAAAAAATCCAAGCCACTTTCAGGACCTTACCAGTAACATTTCTCTTGATGTTTTCCCCAATGACACAATACAGACCATGTAATACAACTGTTATGTCCAAGAATTTCCATTCCTGCAGACATCTGAGTACAAAACGGATCAGAAAATGGGTGAACTTGGATAATACGTCCACTCACTCTCTGCTCTCCCCAAACATTTTTTCTTTAGGTTCCACTGGAAGACTCTCAGTTATGGGAAACAGGGTACAGAGCATTGATCCTACTCACAGGATAAATGACAGAGACTACATGGGCTGGATGGATTTTGGACGCCGCAGTGCTGAAGAATACGAGTACTCCTCCTGAGGAACAGCAAGCTATAGTAAGAGAAAATCACACTCCCATGTCTGTACAGAAAGAGAGAAATCAATTTGTTGTCCTCTTCAAATCAGTGTTTTAAAATATTTAAAATCATGTATCTGATGTAAATTTTTCTGTAAGACTATTCAATGCAATATATACATATGCAGAATTTTCCAGAAGATGTTTTCTTTCTTTTGTGGTTTCTCATACATTGATACCATATTAAAATGATTTCACTTATCCCTTCTTGTCCTGTCACTGCATGTTGCTGGTGTCTTACTATAAAAAGAGGCAGGAAAATGCCTTCATTCTGCAATGTAAATATATTCCACGTGTTGAGTAGTCAAACATTAGCCACTTTTCAGAGAAATCTTGTGTCAGTCCCAGTAGCTTTGAACTCTAGGGAACTTGTCCAAATATAAACACAGAAGCACAGTACTGCCAGAAGAGACCATCTAAATTCATGGCAACCCCAACTGAAAAGGACTGAGCTACACACTGGCCCACATGTTTGTAGTGTATAGCCAACAGTGCTGAAACTAAAAGACAAATGACACCAACGTGTTTCATCTTCTTGTCTTATTTATTTTCTGTTGTGAACTCAATGTGAAAGTTCTGCTGATGGCTGCAAATCACAGAATAAACAGAGCATTTTCTGCTGTGTGGTGAGCCAAGCATTCATTTGGGGAGGGGGTGAGGACAGGTTCCTGAACAGAGCAGGTGATCCTGAGGGGAGGGAGACACTGGAGCAGCCCAGTCACAGTATCCTGAAAGGAAAGAGGTAGCTCCCATGTATCACAGAGGCAGCCTGAGACGGCTGTTGCCCATCGATGTGGGGAGAAGGAGGGAGGTTGTGCCCAGCCCTTACTGGGCACAAAGCAGGGCACAGAACCCCACGTTCACAGCTGGGAAGTGACCTCTGCTTGCGTGCAACCAGCCCCCTGCAGTCCCTGCAGTCATTCCTGTCTGCCTCTGGGCAGGCTGCATAAAGTGTTTTACCTGCACTCTCCTCCTCCACCACAGGTAAGCACCCTGTCCTGTGGCTCCTGGGTCTGCTTCAGCAGCTGGATCTCACATCTTAGCAATTCCCTAAACTGAAAGAGGAGGTGACTTTTGCATTGCATAATCCACATGGTTTCTCCTGATAGCGTTCACTGATACAAAAAGGAAAGTATTTGTCACATGCTGGAAAGCAGGTGCTTGCCGAAGGAAAGAGGCAGGTGAACATTCCAGCAGCAATTTCTACAGCAGTTAATAGGCAAACACAGTGCATAGAAAATAATACACAGAAAATACTTGCACTAAACAAAAATGCTACTAAAACCAAGAAGACCAAGAAGCAAACAAAAATGGCTGTGACAAGGGCTGAGCACAAAAACTCTTCGAGGAGCTGTTCCCAGCAGCGGCTGGGAGAGCAGACAGCACTGCAGAATCTGCAGTGAAAGGGAGACTCCAGCAAACGGTAACAGGAAGTTTTCTTCTCCAGTAACACCAAATATCCTCTTTTTGTGTGTGGATCTTGTCTTGAAAACATGGAACTGCTTTTCTTCCTCTCAAGGTCCTTCCAGTCAACCACTTTCCAATCCACCTAGTCTGGCCTTTTTTGGTTCCTTTTCAAGCATAATGAGTTTCAAAACTCTCAAACTCTCTCCTTGGTTTAGATTATTGTTCACAGAAAATCAGTCCCAAAGTACCCATTTTTCCCCAAACTGTCATACAAGAGATTAAAAACCAATTAATCAATTTCTTTTTGTCAAACTGAGGAAAATCCAAATAAATAAATAAAAAAATACAGATTATAACATTTCCCACCAAAGTGATGTTTCTTTAAAAGTAACTTGTTAGAAAACCGAGTTTCTGCTTTGATATCTTTTAAATTAATGTCAGGAAACTCAAACAATAATTCAAAATGTTTCCATCCATGGCTACTAAGAATGTAATGTTGCAGGGAACTGGGGATGGGTGATATTCCACACCAAGCCTTTCTACTGCAGAATGCTGTCATTAGGAGAAACCCCAAACCTTTTCTTTTTCTTCTCTGTCTCATTTCCTACGGGCAGGTAGATGGAGGGACAAAGACGTTCCCTCCCATTCCTCTCCCTTCTGAAGGTCTCCAAAAATGTCTACAAAAGTGCAAGGCCCTTGGTGCAGTCAGGTGATAGTTTGGGGGGCTTTTGCACGTTGCTCTCCCAGGACAGGGGCATCTTTTCCTTGCCTTACACACAAAAATGGTTTCACCACCTGGTTGCTCACAAAGCTCCCAGGTAAGAGAAGACGCCTGGCCCTGACCTTTGTGGTGCAAAATTGCCCTCTGAGAATGACCACAGTCCCTCGGGCAGCTCCAGGGGCTTCACTTCAGTGATCAAGATCGTGCCTTTCTGTATCCCCAAGAGGTGAATAACTTTCAAGGCACCATTTCCAAGTACAAAATAATGTTTCCACTCCTGCCAAGCCACCCCCACTGTTGCATTTAGCCAGGCATATGCTCATTTTAAATCACAAAAATGCCAATTACAGAGTAAGTAGTTTCACCTGTGAAATCTGCTTTCTCCTTGTGATACAATTGCAAGCAAAGTTTGTCTGGTTTTGAAAGTGACTGCAAGAAAATGTTGTGTTTTTTTTCCTTGCCAGCCCACCACTAGCATGACATTTCTAAGTAATCACATCTGCCACCTTTCTTGGATACCACAGACCTCCAGACAAAACTTGGTCTAATTTTTTTTTATAGTCACTGAACATGCCAGTATTAATGTTTAGGCTGTACCAGTACTATAAAGTAGACCAAGGGAATAATAGAATCATAGAATGGCTTGGGTTGGAAGGTACCTTTAAAGGTCATCTAGTCCCAATTCACTGCAGTCAGCAGGGACATCTTCAACTAGATCAGGTTGCTCAGAGCCTGTTTCAACCTGGCCTTGAATGTTGCCAGGGATGGGGCATCTACCACCTCTCTGGGCAACCTGTGCCAGTGTTTTACCACCCTCATTGTGAAAAACTTCTTCCTTATGTCTAAATAAAGTGACTTGCAGTGACTCACCTGGCATCCAAATGGGGACTGAAAACATACATTCTTAATTCTGCCAGAGCCCCTCTTTACCACCTAATACCCAGCTCAGGGCTAACATGGTTTTTCAGGTACTGCTAAGATTCAAACTTGTACCTGCAGGTGACATTTCACAGGAGTGAGTGTTAAGAATTAAGAAGTTTGGGGGAAATTGCAGTAATTATCAAGAAGCACAGTGGCTCCAGGATCCTGGAGATAAGGGGGAGCTGGCTATTAGCAGTTCAGCATCATCATCCTCATTCTAAAAACATCTGTCACCTGCTCCTCTGGGAGCAGATGAAATTCCCCAGGAAGAGGGTTGTAAAGCCTGCTGAGACACCACTCAGCTTCCAGGTGACCTGGGGGTGGTGCTAAGTGGAGCTGAACAGAGGGGCCAGCAAATCTGGCAAAGTCAAGCAGCCCTGTTAGCTGCAATGCTCATCCCAGGCCCTTAGTGAAACTACTCTCCAGGTTGCCCTGTTTTAACCCAAGAGAAATGGCAACTTTAGGGATGGAGGCCCTGTAGCTGGGTAGGAGTCCCCTGTGTTCAGCAACACCTTTGGGCTGAGAAGTGCCCCGCAGATTTCAGCACACGCAGCAGTGCGTTGGCAAAACCTCCTGGTGCTCATCTGGGAGATGAGATTCCCGGCACTGCCAACTCTCTGACATTTAATTTAGCTTTGCTCAAATTCATCATTATGAAAGCATGTGCATATATGTGCTAAATTAACACAGGAAAAATAGCAAATCCAAACCCTCTTGCATTTAAAGTCAGTTTATTTTCTCTGTGCACTTGATTCATTTAGTTCTGTTCCAGCTTTATCAACTTAATTTCAAAATAAGTGCTGGGCAAATCTCCATGAACAGAGAGGCTTACTGCCAACCCCACATAAATGAGTGGAGAAATGCTTGTGGCTCTGCTCTTGCAAAGTCATGCATACACAAGAGCTGTGACAAGAGAGTGGAAGCAGCGAGTGCTCTTGTGGAAATGAGGGTAAACCCAGGTGAGAGAGGGAGCACCCATTCCCAGGGAAGGGGCAGTTCTCCCTCGGAGCTGGGGCAGTGTGTGAGGGATGCCAGTGCATCCTGAACAGTCTCATCTGACCTGGTATTTCATACTGGAACACATGTGCATCCTGCTGTGCTCTCCCCTGCTTTGCTGCATCCAGCCTTGCTGTATGTTGGCCAGTGACACACCACAGCCAGATGTCCCCAGCTGCAGCCCAGCTCTGCACATTTCAGCGAGCCTAAGAGCAAACCAGGCAGTCCCTCTCCAAGTCCTGAGAGGAGGAATTTACGAGTCAGACAAAATGATCATTTCAACATCCTAGAAGAGCAGCAAAAGGCTTCTCTCTGTGTTTGATTTTTGTATCTCGCAAGTTCACCAAAGTTCTCTTAAAGAAAGAAAAAAATCTGGCTGTGTGCTTGTTAAAACTTTAATCATTTCCAAGTACCTGTGTCAATGTAACAGCAATTGGATTCAGCACAGCTTGAAACCTATTTCAGCAGGACAAAAATCTCCGTAATCTTTTAAATACAAACATTATTGGCTTCTTGAGTGTACACCATTCTCACACGAAAATCCAGTGCCTACATTACAGCTAAGGACATTGCTAAACACTGGTAACTTTCAGGCCTTTTATTATTTTTCTTACTATTCTGTGTTCGCAATTGGCTTGTTAGCTGAATTAAAGCAGGTCTGAACAGCACCCAGCCAGACGCCACAGCACAGCTGAACAAGGCTTCAGTATGAACACAAACTACAGGCAACAGATCCTGTTTGTACCAAAGGACACATTTCATTGACATTGCTGGACTTTTTAATTCAATGAGAGCTGCCAACAAATGTGTTCAGGAAGTTGGGAGGAAGTGTTAAACTTCTGTGCATGACAGATTATGTTTTGGTGCCGTCCAATGCTTTGGACACATGCAAAAGGAGGGACGAGTCTCAAAAGGAGGGACGAGTCTCAAAAGGAGGGACGAGTCTCAAAAGGAGGGACGAGTCTCAAAAGGAGGGACGAGTCTCAAAAGGAGGGACGAGTCTCAAAAGGAGGGACGAGTCTCAAAAGGAGGGACGAGTCTCAAAAGGCTGAAACACCAGTCTTGTCTCTCCAAAGAACATCCTGTGTGTCCACAACCCAGTCTTAGACACACAGTCCTCAGCACCTTACCCTGACCTCACCTCCAACCCAGCTTTCAGAGGTGGATGACCACATTCCCTGAAGTAGTAAGGTGAAGATACATCCAGAAATGTTTCTGAGATACTTAGATATTGAAAGGATGGAGGACTATTTCACAGCAGAGGTACCAATTAATCAGCCCTTTGGCTTTCCAAGGTTTAGTTTATGCAGTTGTTCTGTTCTGCTTTGAAATTGGCCAAGTACATTAAATACATTGGCTGAGTTTCCAGATAGCTCATGCTGCCTCAGCTACCCTGTGGTGTAAATTACTATCCTGAAGGAGAAACTAGTAAGACTGTCCAAATATTAGCATTGTTTCCAGAAACAGAAACTTGTCTTTTTCCAAAATCCACTGAAATCTCTAGGGTGAAACATGTCAGAGAGAATAGTCCTGCCCTCCAAGACTTCCTATCCTTACACAACCTCCAGTTGCTCCTTCTGTACCTTGAGGAGTTTGATCTGACTCAGTTTTGATTCCCCTTGACCTCAGAGGGCTGCACTTATTCCCTCTTTGGTTTGCCTTTGACCTTCTTTGTCAGTGTGGGTGTTCTATCAGTTTTCCTTTCTCAGGAGCATAACCTGGAAGCCCAGTTCTTCTGTAGGGCCTTCAGGGAATACTAAACCTCTGAATTTTCATGGTTGTTTAAACCCAGCTTTCCTTAGAGCTCCAGATGGTTGGGAAAGCTGAGTTTATAATTCACCTTCAGGGACATGATAGCCTGAAAATTGCTAAATCCACATGCACTTACTTATTGAACACCATTGCTGTTCACTTAGCTGGCACAGAAGATGCGTATCTCCAATGAAGTGAACAAACACAGCATTACATGCATCCTTCTGGATGCTTTTATACAAGTAATAAAATTACAGTATTACAATGAATTTGTTTAAGCCCTGAAAGAGCATTTGAAAGCATTTATACAACCAACAGCTCTCTCTAGAAACTGGTGCAGGAGTTGGGTTTCTGCAGGGCTCCCCAGCACAGCAGCAGCCAGGCTGACATAGAACCATACCAGGAAGTGCATTATGCTCAGCTTAATTTTCATGACTTACAGACCTTCCTGGGGGCAATCAAATAATCTTACCTTCCCATTTTCTGTTGCACATTCATTTCTTTTGCCGTCCTCAGCTCATACGCCACTGTCACTTGTTCCCTGATTGCATCATCAATGAGCTCAGGGCTTGATCTTCTGACCAAGGCAGCAACTGGAGGGATCCAGGAACTGGACTTGCAGGGCTGCATCTTCACTCCTGAAGGCCCAGGAAGGTACCATATGAGGCTATAAGCACCTGACTTTGTCCACTGTAATATCCAGATAAAACACATAAGCTTGTAAAAAAAGGATTTATCTTGTCTGAGTCACTCTTCAAAATCTTATTTTTTAGCTATAATAGGAGAAAATAATCTTCCTTGTAATGCTCATCACCTAATAGTACAGTTTTGCAGTAAGAGACATGCAGGCAGAACTTACGATTGCAAAGCACTCCAGTTTAGCTGGGAGTCCTTCTATGGTCTTACCTCTGACTAAGAATATTTGCTTTTTAAAGGGGTCAGGACAGATTCGATCCAAATAGTCCAAACAATATCTTGATACAGTATAGCCTGGAGAAAGACTTTTTACAGAGAACTGGAGAGGGACTTTTACAAAAGCATGTAGGGATAGGACAAGGGCTAATGACCTTAACCGAGAGTAGGTTTAGATTAGATATTAGGAAAAAATTCTTTACTCTGAGGGTGATGAAGCACTGGCACAGACAAGTTTTGGATGCCCCATCCTTGGAAGTGTTCAAGGCCAGGTTGGATGGGGCTCTGTGCAACCTGGTCTAGTGAAAGCTGTTCCTGCCCATGGCAGGGGTGTTGGAACTAGATGATCTCTAAGGTCCTTTCCAACCCAAACCATTCTATGATTTATTGTTAACAGAATGCAGTTCTGCCAAGCAGAACTCTTCTCTTTTTAACCTTAAGCACTGACCTTCATTAGTTAGTCCCACAACAAGTATTCCTGAGGGCTTCCCCTCCTTGCTCTTTCTTCTGAGCATCTGCAATGGTTTCCAGATTTCCTTCCTGTTTCACATGTACACACCCTTCTGTAAGTTAACTGAATCCAAAATCCTACTCACAGTAAAGCTGCAGGCACCTTACCTATTAGCCTCAGCTCCCCTCTTCCCTGGAGTGGCACTTGCTCTCCTGTCTCCAGGCGAGGAGAGCCAGATGCACAGTGCTGGTCCTCCCTGGATCCCTCCTGTTAACCATTAACTTCCTGATCACGAGTTTCCCCCAGGCTTGGAGCTGGGTAGAGAGAAAGGATGAGCCTCTGTACTCACTGACACAGTACCTGGATGTTCCCAGCACGGCACCAGCGATTCTTACAGCTGGCGTATGGCACTGCGTCATACTAACGAAAGCCCTTCACAAGTTTATTTTGGCATTACTGCTATCCCAAATTCTCTCTGTAGCAAGTATGTGATATAAATGGTACTATTTTTCTCTAAACCTCACACACGCATCCCTCTCCTCAATGTATGAGGCTGCCTAATCTTTCTAGGAATTATTACCTGACTACTCCCTCCTCCAGGGAGCTTTTACCACTACTTAGCTTTCACTATGTGTGAAGCTTTTTTGTTTCTCATTATCTGATGTTTAATCAGTGTGCTGTTCGCTCCCTCAGTAGTGAAGATCCTAGATAACAGCAGACCTCACTTCTGCCTCAGTAGGAAAACACAGGATGTTTCCTCCTTAACTCTGTACTTTCACATTTTGTTACTACAGGTTTTATATCATATTAGGCTGGAGATTCCACACCCCTCACCCCCTCAAAATACAGAAACCACACAACACCCAATTCTGCTTTCTTGGAATTCAAATGGAAATAAACCCCCACATTTAGTTCTATACTCTTTGTTTCGACCCAAGCTTCACCTGTTCCAGCAATCTGAAAACTTTTCAGCCATTTCTCTAAGAATTTAAAAGCTAAACCTGGTGATCACCTCTTAGTTTGCTTTGATTGAGAGATGACAGCAAGGGATCAAGGTGGAAGATTTATCACCTTAAAAGAACAAGAAAAAAATTGAATAATACACAACAGTGCAATTTTTCTGTTATTTTATTGATATTAGTGAAGAAAAAATTAAGTTTCATCTTTCTGACATGTTACAATAGCTTTCTCTGGTGGGTGGACAGCTCCTACTGCTTATTCAAAGGCTAAATACTTCCAATTGCATGATTAACATCTACACTTTAAATTCTCATATGGTATTGCTTTCTTCCTCTGGGTATATAAAATGGTCCATTAAGTCCATATTTTTTTTTTTCAGAATCAACCGTTATTCTATCTACTGGTTTAAGATACATTCAAATAAAAAGATACTTAAATTTACTTGCAATAAGTGCACACATACAACAGCAAACAGAGCTGATGGCATTTTACTAAAACATTGTAAGTTCAGAGAATAAATAGTTTTCAAACACATGCTGTAACTGACCGATGTGTTTTTTTCTCAGAAAATATCCTTAGTGTCCATAGCACTACTGCAATAACTACTTCATTCAGAAAAAACCAAACCACCCACCTATCTCTCATCACAAAGACTAAAAGACAGTTTCATTTATACAAGAAATTATCAGTGCTAATAATTTAGTAACAGTCTGGTACAAACGGCAATTCATGGCAATTACGTGTAGTGTGATAATGGCAACAAACAGGGAGCTTGATTTAGATGCTACAAGAAGTGCAAGGAAAAGAAAGTGGATGCTAAATCCTCCCCACTTGGCTCGTCCTCTCCATCCCCTCTTCCAAAAAAACCCATATGTCTCAGCTCTGCTTTAGAAACAATCTCCCTCCAGTCTGTTCCAGTTCCAAGGTATTTCAGCTCTTTCTGCAAGAACCCATCAGAAGTTTGGGAGGAGCAGAGAAAAAATTGTGATATAGTTAGGATTGCCTGGCAACTAAAGGTTGTGCAGGGTCTTTTATTTCCTTTCTGTAAAAAGCAGGGAGTTACATGTTTGGTATTGGCAGGTATTTTTTGTTTAAAAACACTGTGAAAATAAAGTGTTTCCCACATTTTTACCTATGCTAAGGTTCAGCTTTGGACAAAAAAGGTTTCTCTGAAAAAAGAACACAGAAAATCAGTAGGGAATATTCTCACCCTGCTTACAAGGCCGTGGTCTTCGACATGAATGAAACATGAAGATCAGCACCAGGACTGCAAGTTGCTCTTTCCAGCCTGTACCATTCCGTTACTAAATGTTTTCTGTGGTTCTCTGCTGAGGTTTCAAGGACGCACCTTTTCCTAATACTGGTTTTGCTACATGTTCTTTGATAACATTCTTCTCTGTGAATCTGTTCCACAACTTTGACTTCTAGGAAGTCACTGCCGTGTTTACCTCACCAGCTGTGAAAACTCTTTTCTTTGGGGGCACTGACAAAGCATGTTTCAGTGGCAGCAACAAATAGTAAAGCATTTTCCCTTCCACAATCCAGTGCAGCATTGAAAAAGAAAACAAAAACAAAAAACCCCCAAACCAACCAAACAAAATGACAACAAACAAACAAAAAAGAAGTTGCACAGAGTCTAAGCATGCCAAATGAAACAGTGGTGGTAGGAATACGTCACTATTCCATGTACCTAGTAGGCTTGCTGACCTCAACACAGTATTAGTTCAAGTTTATAATTTTGGGGAGGAGGCAAATACAGAACAGGAAAAAAAAAAAGTTTCATCCATTCAGGCATAATAGCCAGGCACTCTAATAACTCAGCTCAACTCATCTACAGAGGCAAAATTAAAACTACCGCATGTTAAACTGAGTGCTTTTTTCAGTATTTAGCGAAGCACAAATGCTCCCATGCTTCAAGTGATGTAATGAGAGGTCTCACATAACACATTCAATAGCTTCCCATGCACCTTTGACTCAAGTTAGGCTAGCTACAGAATTCACGTTTTTCTAGTCAAGTTATTTTTTGTTGGTTTTGCTCTTTTGTTTTTTTTCAGTGCATCTTAAAAAAAAAAAACAACCCTTTTCAAAAGGTTAGCAAGTTAACCTTAATACAGCAATCATAACATAGAGCCTTTTGCACTCAATTGAACAGTAAAATAATCCAATTAGTTACAATAGATCTGGTACATATTTACACATTTTATACAAAGTTTACACATTTCTCCCATTAGGCACGAAATTGATTTGTCTAACTCAAGAGGCAATGAAGGGGTGGTAGGGGAAGGAAAGGGAGATTGGAGAAAGAATCTGAGTATTTTCATTTAAAAAGACTAGCTGTAAAAATAAAGTCCTTCATCGTAAGCTAGTTTGCTTCGGGAGCTTGGTTCCCATGAGGATCCCCGAAGTGAGAGATGTCGGGCCTTTCATCTGCATGCTGGAACCCACCATGGTGGGGAAGCTCCGATTCCTTCGGATGCCAGTGTTCAGCTGGATGCCTCCGATGGCACTGGTCACGGCAGGGCAGCCCAGTGAGAGACCATCTGGTGCCAGGCCTCCAGGAACAAGGGCCCTCACTGGTCCCTGTGCCCCACAGAGAAGAGGTCCCTGGTCATCAGTTAAAGGAGGAGCTGATGTTTGCCCTGAACTCACAACTTTGGCGATACCAAATCTCTTGACTTTGTCCACGAGATTAAGGTTGGAAACAGACACGTCAGTCTGGCTCTCACTGTTCCTGATGTTCTTTTTATTCCTCACCTCCTTCAAGATTGAACTAGCAGGCTTCGAAGCCAAGAAGTTGTCATAAGGTGGGCTGGTGCACTTGAACTCAAAAGATGGAGGGGAAGAAGAAGGTGTCTGCATAGGTGAGTTTGGTGGAGTGGAAGGAATGATGGCCATTTTAGGGGAGTATGTGTTCAGCAGGGTGCTCCTGCTGGCTCTGTCCCAGCCCTGCGGATTGTACACTGCTGCCGAGATGCCCCTTTCCTTCAGCAGCCAAACCAGCCCCAGAGACGTGCTCATTGTCGTCGTGGATTCACGGAGGTTGGTGAAGGACTCAGCCAAACTCAGACGCCGAGGAGTGCAGGGAGTAGCCACCGGGGTGCCTTTCAAATTGCTAATGCTGCCACAAGCTGGAGTAGGTGCTGCGTTAAGGCTGAAAGCAAAGGAGCAGTCAAATTATTCTCTCCAGTAGGGAATTAAAACTTAGTGCAAGCAAGATTTTTAAACCTGAGCAGGCCCTTTTATCCATTCGGAGTGCGCACAGGACACTGACAGTTCCCAGCTCCTCACAAATATGATTACAAGTGCAGAAACATTGTATCTTACAAAACACATCTCCACTTTGCACGCTTCGCAGCCCAGTCTCACGGAATTAATGCAATCTGCAACAGCCAGCACCACATGCCTTCTATAAACTATTGACAGGTTTGTAATCAACACCTTCAATTTTTTTTCCTGATCTACTGTCACAACTCCCAGTTGCTTCTGTGAGACAAAGAAATGGGGGAGACTTGACCAATGGCATAAGCAAGACATTTACTTTCTCTTGTCACTTCTGAGCACAGAGAACTGCCACTCCTCCTAGTTCTGCTGGGTCACAGCAGAGAGTGGCAAGGGAGGCGGGGAATTTATTTGCTACAGAAGTATTTGCAGAAAAGCTGTTGGAAGTTGGAACTGCCACCAACGTGCACTTCTGTAAGGTCAAACCCTTCTTTCCTTCTTATGTTGAATTTGCTTTCACTGAAGGGGAAGGACACGAGGGATCTGCCTTTTGATGGGGATGCACAGTGGTATGAATAGTCAACAGAAGTGATAAGAAAAATCCAGTCAAGCTCTTGTCGATTGGCCGATGGGTAACTAACTCAGCAGCAAACCGAGCATGACAAAGAGCTATTCTACAGTTAATTTGGTAAAACAATTTTTATAGTTTGAAACAGTGCTAAATTGCACCCCAATTCCACTTTTTTCTTCTCAAAATAAACAATGTACAGGCAGAGAACAAGAAAATATTAAATGGCAATAATCTACATATTTAGAACGAGGGACATACATTGCATACTTATGTTTAGTGCTATCTTAGAGCACTTTGTCTTCTTAAGCACACTACTGCTAGTTACTAGGTGTTGGGAATTCTTGAAGCATACCAAGCAGCATCTGGTAGATTGCCCTCACCCCACAAGCTGCTCAGCTAAACGAACACAGACTTAATATGGCACCTATTTCCAAAGAATAACCACGAAAGAGACATTCCAAATCCTTTGTGCCACAGTGTAAGATCTCATGAACAGGTTTGACTGTTTCTGGCACTACAGTGCCATCCTTAAAATACTTGTTTCTAATAGATCAGGTTGGCCACAGCACGCTTACTTATGGATAATCTCCACTCAAAATTTATCTCAGTCTAAGCTACACCATTCATTCATTAAGACATGGTATACATAGTTATTCCAGAAACAATGCATGTGGGACATCCATAATACTCCAAGTTCATGTCTGTTGGGAGAATCCCAAGAGTTCCATGCCTCTTCAAAAAAAAAAACTTTTTCCAATTTTTTCTAACTATGCTCAAATTATGATCTTTGCCATATATATACACACAAAAAATTTGAATTCCACAGTAATATCTCCTAGGCACAGGATCAACCCCTCTAATGGCATTTAAAGGGTCTTGAGCAATGTAACACTTGATGTTAACAGAAAATTCACTGACCTGAGCTCACCACTGTTCAAAGAAGGAAAAGTTCCCCCTCATCTTGCCATGTTAGCAAGCAGAAGACACTCAGCAAAGAGTCAGACAAAAATCAAAGCCAGCGCAAGAAAGTGGGAAAACTAAACAGCTGGAAGGGGAAGGAACAGGAAAGAGTGGGATGTTCCCTTTTCAGCAGAGTCACAGTGTTGGATTGGCTCTGCCATAACATACAACTTTAACTTAAGTTGGGTTCTCTGTACCAAGAAATGCATCAAATAGCCACATTGAGACAATCTAGATGGATTTTCAGGCATAGAGAAGACTCAGGCCAGTGAATTAATTGCATCCTTTTTGCCTATACGGACAAAACGGTTGAGATGATGTCTTGACTGGAATTTGGAGTCTCATTTCACCTTACATTAATGAACTCTGTGTAGCCAACATTATTGTGCATTGCCAGGTCAGACACCCTGGAATATTTTGTTCTGAGCCACAGCTTCTGATGAGCTTAGATCATCTAGATCCATGGTTTACAGTGATCAGGTGGCTTGAGTTCACATAACACTAAAAACTCTAGTCCAGTGCTCTTCTAAAAATCAGCATATCTTTAAGGCACTCCTTAATTACCATGACACTATGAAATCTCACATCCTGTCTTCTTTCCATGGCTGAACAGAATCTGACCAACATGATCTCTGACAGTGATTTGGAACTGTACCAACCTCTACTCTAAGCAAATGAAACCACCAAAGGATTTTTACCTTGCAGTTGCAATTCAACAGGAGGAATCCCATACATTCCTCTCAATAAACTGTAGTGAAACACGTTTGAGAAAGCCAGTAGATGTAATTAGAAAAGCAGCCTTGATAAATGGCTCTAGAACCAGCCTCCTTGCACCCCCGTGTGTGCTGTGGCTGTCAGTGCACGTACAGCACACCCTGATGTCCTCTCCGCTCTGCCTGGGCTGTATCCGTAGCAGGGCAGGAGGACCACTCCCAGCAGAGCTACAGAGGCCACACACACCCACTGCAGCAGCACAGAGGCACTCTGAAGGCAAGGCTGAATGAAGTTAGTTTACAATTCTTCTCTTAAACATTGATTAAAGCTGGACCCTCATAGCTCTGATTTCAGTTCACAGTGGAACTAAAAAGCAGTGACAGTCACCGTGGTCATCTCATCTCCCACACAGAATACAGAACACTTGAAAAGTGCAAAGGAGAGAAAAGAAAGAACTTACTGCATGAACTGACTTTCTACAAGGCAGGACCATATACATTTCAGAAACCTGGACATATGGTGTTAATTATGAGGTTTCCAAGATGTCCTAATCACAAGATGAAAACTAGTGCACCCCAATGGCCTATTAACTCCAACAGCTTCACTCTTTCCAGCTACAGATTTCAGTTGCACAGACATTTAGATTAGTATTTCTACTAATTTGTCAGTACAATTACACACTATAGTGCAATAAAAAAAAAACAAGCCATCCCTGAAAGAAAGCAGTTGTAGGTGTTACCTTTTTTTGTCTGTTTGATCATTTTGGCATTGCTTTAACTGGGAAATATTTTTCCCATCAAACTGATCGACACCGCAGGGCAGCCTGGACACAACTGCAGAAACAGACTCAAAGTGGCCTCAGCAACTCAGCCCAGTGACAGTTTCAGAGTTAGATTGAGAAAGGAAACAAATAAATGAGCATTTCATTTAGCTAGATGACATTTAGTCAGGTTAGAGCAACACCTGGAGCAGCATAGGTTAAAATGCAACCAGGTAGGTAAATGCCAAACCTCTTTGGGGTTAGCTGGTGCCACACACACGAGCATTCCTTGTCATGACCCTGCCAGCACAGATGCTGCTGGCAGTGTTGCTCACCCCTGACCACGCCAGGTCATAGTGTCTGCCCTATACCTCCTCTCAGCATAACGAGACATAACGCAGTTTCCTCGTCCTCCTCACATGACCTGTGAAGAATCGTTTTTAGTTGGTAAGGAGGAGCTCCTTAAACATGTCTGCTGAAAACATCACCTTGTTTATTTTGCTCTTTGTCCTCCTGAATGAAGGATGAACCTCAATTTAACTAAGGCAGCTGAAAATGTAGTGAATGGTGCTGTCTGTTCTGGATGATTTGTTAGATTTAGTAACCAACGAGTTTATTATGATCACAACTGACAGAAATTCAATAGTAACAAGAAAATTAAAATAGAACTGCAGCCATTTAAGAGGATCTCTTCAGTAACCATGTCGATGGGAAAGGAAGACAGAAAAGAGTAATGAAAAACCACCCAGGCTACTATTAACTAAGTTCAGAAAGGGAAGCAGAAAAGTTACTTTTAATCATCATCCATTTCCTTTCCACCTGACAAGTTTTCATATTCAACACCTTTACTTTTCATGCCCTTCATAGGCAGTCAGTGCCCATCTCATGCCTAAACAGGTCCAGACACATCATCTCTGAAAGGGAACCTACACAATGAGATCAAGAGGAGCCAGGTTTGGATATCAGAAGCCAATATAGTTATGTCTGATCCTAGAATATCTTAACTAGAGACAAAAAAATTTAACATACTTTGATCGGCTTTTTAAAACATTACACATGCCTCTCAAAATCAGGTTGAGGTAACTCAAAATGGGAGGAATAATTTGTGAGTGTGTTGGATGTAATTCACCAATGCAGCTAATGCTTTTGCTTATGCCATCACTTTGCATTTACTTAGAGGGGAAACTCTGACAGAGCCGAAGGCTTTGCCATCACGGGAATCCCTTACCTTGGAGTGACTCGTGTGAGTTCATCGGAGGGGTGCAGAATGCGGCAGGTGGTGAAGGTGAAGGTGGAGTTGGTTTGTGACATGCACTTCCCAGGATGAGGTACTAAATTAAAAAAAAGCAAATTCTTTGCATTTTACACAGAAAAGGGGAAAATCAAACTTCTGTGTGCTGATTAAGACAGATGCAAAAAGTGATGAGGCACCTTGATGGGATCAATGAAAGAAGAGTGAGATACACAAGTGCTACTTTAACAGACACTTGTTCTCCAAAAGAAACACCTTTAGGACTCCAAGGCCAGCGCTAAAAAGGTCTGCTGAAACTTGGCCATGATCATAAACACTGCAGATTAAGTCTTGCTCAAGCCAAATTCAGGCCAGGCAGTGCTGGAAATGCTAGCCCTTATCTAAACTAGCAACTTGCATCAGTGAGAAATTACAAGCAGCATTTTCTAGTACCAGCTCAGGAGCACCAGGATTTTCTGAATGGTTGTGCATTTCAGCTTTTAGATTGATCCACAGAAAGGCATCCCCATTACTTCTCAGTAATGGATCCATCTGGCTAATGCTACAAGAATATGGATTGTTGGGGTGGAGAGGGGATGAACACGTATCAATCACTGTTTCTGATTTTTCACATCCACAGTATGGAAAAGTGGTAGTTTTTTGGATCCACTACTGTACATCTGTGACATTTCTCTTGTGCCTGTGATTAGGTTCTTTAAGAATGTATGTCCTCAGCTGCATAATATAGCAGATTTTGAATATTTCTGAACAGTTTAGTAAATAAATTTCCTGGCAAATGCTGCTGTAAAACTGCCACTCTGTTGGTGCATCAGTGATTTGGGAAAGAAGCAATATAGATCAATTTAAAAAATTGAAGACTTAGGCCAATTTCTTTTTTCTTCATAGAAATACTTCTGTGGCTGTACTAACCTGCTATATAATGCAGCTGTGGTCTCCGTAAAATAACTACAGAATTTAAGAGCCATGCATCTCAAAAGCTGATTGAAAAATACCCAGAGTTAAATATTACATCAAAGATATCATGATTGCATAGGTTCTCTTAATCAATAACCAAACTTAGCAGTGGCCAAAAGACATGCACAATAAAAACCGTGTGTAGCTCCCTCCCCCTCAGTCCTACCCAACCCTCTGAGCCATTCCCTGATTAAGCCACATTTTAATACCACAGTACACAACTATTCAACACATTGCAAAGGACAGACAGACCGACCAGCTAGACCAGACACCATTCTGAACTTCCAGAGAAGCTTAGCAGAAGCAAGGCAAGTCTTAATCGTGGCTGTGTTCCCTTTTTCATATATAAAGTATCACAGCTCCAAAACAGTGTGTGCAGTTAAGTAGCCCTTTCAGAACACATATAAGTGGTGTGTGAAGGGTGGAGCATGGGGAGTGTGAACAGTGGAAGCAGAAGTGGTTAAGCAAACAATGTGAGGTAACTTCTAGTTAGCGCTGGAATGTACTGCTGTACATTAAAGGATGTTTCTAAAAACCCACTGGAGTGTCATGTTAACACACTCAAATGTTAGCACGGCATTACATAACAACAAGCTCTACTTCACCTCCAGAGATGGTAATTATGAAGCTTCAGGAATCCAGTTGCTTTAGAGATTAGTGTGAGCACTATAAAAACTATTACAAGGGAGCATAGCCTAGCAATCATGATTCTCTCCATATTCTATAGAGTTATAAGAAAATCTGGAGAAAGAGCTCAAATAACTGGACATGAAAAAGTTGGTTATTTAGAGCAAACACAGGACTTAAACATAAATCAATTAGAAACAAAGCAGTTATCCCTGGACGATGAATAGAGAACAGAATAAAGCAATGCTGATTTAAGACTGCAAGCTCAACCCAAAGCACATAGCTGTAATACAATCAGTGCATTTTCCCCATTTGTAACATCCACTGGGCATCCCCTCAGATTGGAGACAAGCACATTGAAGATACATAGCTGCATTAGCAAAAGCAAGACTCATTGCTATTAATGAGTCACAGATAGGAGAAGGCTGCTAAAAGTAGAGAAATCACTGACTCTAATAAGAGGAAACAAATTGAAAAATCTATCCATTCCACGGATGTATTCCACCCTCAAATACCACTAAGAAAGTCCTGTACCAGCTTCATCCTCCATCAGTCAACAATGGGGTGTATCATACTGCTGTAGCATTTTCCATCCTTTGGACACAGTAAAAAGAGTGAGAACCTGTTGCTGTAAATGAACAAAGTTTATAAAATAGAAACAAAATGATTCATTCCTAACTTAGTATATTTTACATATGAATGGCCATTTCCTGAGTTCGTATATTTTCATGAGGAAATAATACATTTTTAAAATAAGAGAGACTATCTTCATATACACATACACCAAAGCATTATTTTTAATATAAACACCCCTTCCATGTAACTGTGTCTGAAACCAAATGTTTTACTTATACCCTCTTTTTCAAAGTAGTAGCGGTTTAATAACCACGCTTTGTATCTGTATGAAAAAGAATCTGTACATAATTCAGTGCTTAACAAAATTTACAGAAACATCATGTGTCAGAAAATATGTGAAAACTGTGCATTTTCCCTCTAAATTAAAACTAAAGCTAAACCTAAGATTGCTGCTGGATCATGTTTTATTTATTCTCAGGAATTGATGATTCTTCACTTTAAGCTTTCTCCAACAATTCATAGGCATTATGGGAAAAATGCAAAACATTACAGCTGAAAGGGACTCTCCTGCTGTGAGCACAACAGTATTGTAAAAACTTCTTTTAAAATAGTGCAAAAAAGGCAGGTTCCAGTCAGAGAGCTCCATCTTGTGGTAAAACAAACAGAGCTTTCCTCATTCAAAACACAAAGCTGATTTTATATAGCTCAGAGCTGTCTCAGATCCAGGTTCAGGACTCAGAGCTTACGGGCCCTTGTGCTAGGTTTAAACAGCAAAACAGATATATTTAGGATGTGATCTTCTGCCCAGGGAGCCTTCAAAAGGCTCTTCAATCTGTGTTTCAATCAGCTCTTGCAGAGGACGGTACAAAGCTACAGTACGTAAGCTACTGGTTTGCCCCATCCACAAGAAGATGTCAAGACAAACTAAGTTTGAGGAGGATTTTTAAGAAGCTATACTAAAACATCATTAATTTTGTACCGTTGGATCCAAACTCAAATTTGCTGAAATAACAGTGAGGAGGCAGACAGCTTTCTTTTTAATATATATAAACATCCATTCTGGCAAATGCAGATTTAATAAGAAATTAACTTCAAAAAAATTTAATAGGAAATTAACTTTAAAAAAAATCGGAAATCCTCAGAGTATGACTTGATCCAAATTGGCACAAAGGTAATGTTTTAGTTCAATTCTGAAGGAAGCCATTCTGTTCATTATTTCTGTGGTACATTTTAAGAAAAGGAGGAAACATGGTTCCCTGATCTTTGAGCAAGGACTGCACTGGAATTTGGGCATTTCTTTAGCACAGGCTGTTGAGATAGGGAGAAAATGACAATCAGGTTGAGGAGTCCTTAGAACAACAGATAATGTGTTAAAGCACGAGAAGTTTATTTTATTGCTGAATAGAAAAGAAAAGCTCTGTCTGTTTGGAAGATGCTAACGAAGGACCATTGAGAGGCATCTAAAGGTGAGAGCTGTGATACCCAGTGCTACCTGTACTGAAAATGCCTGGCTGACAGAACAGGTGGAATACAGGGTATGCTGAAGCTGATGCCTGGGTTAACTACTACAATAAAAAGGAGATGGGTGATAAACACAACAGCTGTAAAATGTGAGCACAGTGCCCTCATAAAGGTGTTTAGGTGCCTTCAGATGTCCTTCAGAAAACACTGGTTTTAGAGGTAACTGTGAATACTCAAAACCTCCAAGAATTCATACATCTCTGCCAGGAGCGTTACTTCTGTTATGTTTCTTAAGCAACAAAATTCTTTTCTGACTATCTGCTTTTCAAAACTTTTCACTTATTTTGCCTTTGGAAACAACAAGAGAGGGAAAACTGAACAAAGGCAGATAATTCTTTGGACAGAGTCTTCTTCAGGCTGAGGTCACTTTCTCATATGTAACCTTGGAGCACAGATGTAAAAAGACTTCAAAGTATTTAATGTGGCTTCAACACAAGTTTATGCAGGCTAGGATCCCCAAAATAAAATTACAGCATTTTAACAGCATAGACAGCAACTGCTAACAGACTTCTCTTAAAGAAATAATTACTGTAAGATATTCACGCCATTTGAAAATAATATATATTTAAATACGAATCAATACCTTAGTTCTAAGAAGCGTTAAAAATTTATTGCTTTTCTGTACAGTGTGACCTTTCAGAAGCATGTATAGTAATCCTTCTAAAAACAACTCAAATATTAAGACATTCATTATGTGTTTTCATGATTTTAGGCATCTTTTGGAAAGATCATCACGTCATGATTAAGGTCTAAACATGAAATACAAGAGCGCTGATCCCGTAAGGCTGTGCACGTGTCTATTCAAAGCAATCAGTCAGTGGAACTAAAACATAAGTACTGAAAGACCAGTTCGTACACCCAATACTAGCAGGCAATTAAACATGTGTTGCATCGTGCAGCCCTTCCAACTTCAAAATTAGAACAGTCAAAATATTATTAAGTGCTTTGAATGGCTTGTTCAGAGTTTTTTTGTTCGAATTAAAAAACCACAACAAACTAAACAAAAAAATAACCGCAACAGTCCCTCCCTCCAAAACAGATTCTGTACATTCTGTAATATACTACATTTTCTTTCACAGAACAAAAATTTGTGCTGCAAAAATTATTTGCCCTAGATGGTATTAAGAACACTGTCTCCTGTAACTTCTTTATGATTCCAATTATGCTGAGTGTACACACAAGTGATATAAAAATTTCAACCTCTTCCTGGGTATTAGGCTAGAACTGCAGTTCTGGAATTTACAATCCTCCCTAAAGTTACTCTACCCACACACAGCACGTGGCTCCAACAGACCAACTGCAGATCATAAAGTACATACATGTTCATTTCTTCTGAAATGTCCAGTGCCGTAGCTGGGATACAATATGCATTTATGGTGAGGAAACTATTTTATATATCAATGGATACTACAAGTTCCAACATAGGGACAGGAAAATTCAAGGACTGTAACTCATGAGTACTCTGCCAGAGAACACCTCCAGTGTGAAAACGGCAAGATACAAGGCTCAGAGCATACGATACAATGAAGCAGAAACCTGCCCAAGAGACTAAGATGATCTACACCTGCTGGAAATGGTCCTTGTAGGCACTGTATTACTAAAGACATTTTGGTCTGAGGCTAGAATACCTGTAGCTCTAGACTGGCATACTTTACGGCCTGCCAAGTGCAACTGTAAGACAATACTTTCTGGCTTTTACAAATGTCTTGAACTAGATTTTTCCACAACGGAGCTATCCTGGATTATAAGCAAAAGCACTGTTGCTAAAGACTGTATCCCAGATATTTCTCTCCTTCTTTTTTTTTTTTATTTTACTTCCACATTTTCTAGCAAGAGTTTATTCTGTACACTGCCAGCTGGAACCTCCTTTGGAATCATGTAAACAATGAGGCTGGAACTTTGACATGACAGGGTCTAAGGAGCCACATGTCCATACACACCCCTACCCGCCTCGCATTTCTTCCAGAGAAATTTAGGAGAAAGAATGCTGCGAAGGCTTTTTCAAGAGAAGCAACAGCTATTTACATAAAAAATAAATTCATAAGCTAAGCACACATCTCTTCTCCAAAAAGGAATTCTTCAGCGGGCAGATTGTTGATCCTAAGAAGTACTGCCTCATTACTAAGTGCCTACTCTGAAAACATCCACAGTTGTTTTCTCCTTGTGTGACATCTGACAAAGTGATTCACCAAAAAGCAGATACAGCAGTCTCCTCGCTTAATTTGAGCAACACAACCAGTAATGAGGTGGTAGTTCATGGATACTCTTAAAGCCTAAGCAGCTGGACAATTTGAAAGGAGGATGGGAAACAAAAATTTTCAGTGCACTTGTTCACTTCTAGGTATTAATTTTTTATCTGCTTATTTCTGTAATGTATTAAAATTACCTAGAGAACAATACAAAGTGAAGTAGGATTACAAGAACAATTTCATAGATTTTACCTACTTCACCAATTTATAATGTAGGGAATTTGCTTAAAACCCTTGTCCAAGACAGAGTTTTCCCAGGAAAAATTGGCAGTAACCAGTAAATAACCTATTAATAACAGTGACTTGTATTCAAATTGTAATGTAGACAGAAAATGGATGGAAAAACCAAACTTTCTTGCCAGTTTGTAATCATAGAGCAGGGCTAGATTTATTTTTCTACTTGAAAGAAAGAACTCTTCCAAATTATTACCCAGAAATGTTTTACTAATCCATTCTTAAAAAGACCCAAGGGACCTAAACTATCTCCTTGTCTATATATAGCCCATGACAATCAGTTTTTCTACATTTTTGACATGTTCCTGTGTTGAAAATTCTTACAATTAGAAAATTGTTCAAAGTGTAGCCCAAGCAACTAAGCAACTTTTTTGCACAATTACTGTATCCTGAGTACATGAAGAACTGCTTGTTTGTTCCCTTCCTCTGTGCAGCAACACACTAAAATTAGTATCTTTTGTTGAATCTTTTATTCCATTGATCCTAAAAATGCCAGTTATTTCAGTCTTTGATTATATCAGTCTATGTTTCCCCTTATCTCCAGCTTTTCTTGTTGTTGTTACCCAGACACTTCAAAATTATAAAAATCTGGATAATATCCAAAATGGTATACAACTCCTGCAGAGGCATTATTTATTTCCATATCAATATAAAAAAATAACATAAACAATATTTCTGGGCAATAGATCTCTTAGAACAAAGACAATTTTTGCCAATGGAAAGGGAAGCTGAAGGGTTTGAATGCCGAAGAATTGGAAGAGGTTGCCCAATCTCTTTCCCTGGAGGTATTTAAAAGACCTGTAGATGTGACACTTGAGGACATGGCTTAGTGATGGACTTGGTAGTGTTGGGTTAACAGCTGGACTCAACAATCTTAGTGGTCTTTTCCAACCTTAATGATTCTATGGTTCCATAATTTCACCTTAACACACTGGATTGCAAAAACTAGCTTATATTCAATAGCTGAAAGCACTGACCTGCCATTGCAGTGAGAGTTAAAGATACTCTGCATGTCATGATAATAACAGATATATTATTGTTTAGCCCTGAGACAATCTAATCTTCTGAAGACTAGCCAAATATTAAATTATGATTTATCCCAGAAAAAGGAAAGGGAAGGAAGTGTCTTCATTTAAAGTAGTTACATAAAAACAAGAAGTCTGGAAAAAAAAAGGAGCTCTGGTAATTTTCTGATTCTTAAATACAACTCTTTACCAGAGGCAAATCTTAACGAAGATTATATAGCTTATTAAAACAAACCCCCCCAAAACCCAAGAACAAAAAAGAAATCACACGAACTCAAAACACATCTGTAGTTTTGAGAACCTGTAACCTTGTGCAATAACAGACGGCTAATGTCAGTTCAGAGGGTCTAGGAACTCTTGCAGTACTGTGTCACTTAAAAGTGTTTATGTCTTAATATGGTATAAATAGGAAGGACAGTATTTAACAGTGTGGTCGAGAGGGAATGAGAGAAATATCATTAGTCACTGCAGACGAACGGTCTCTCTATTCTTTATCTCAAAAGGACTTTAAAAACAGGTAACTGTATCTGAGGTAAGTGAATTACACTTACAGAACTTCTTTGGTGATTTTCGAGGCACTTCCATTTGTTTCAGCAAAGGCAACTTAGATGCACCTTTAGAACACCAATCATTTAGTCTTTGTACAAAAATCTAAAGAATGGCAACACCTCTTATGAACAATCAGAAGATATCTGCACTATAGTCATACAAAATATATGTAATCCGTACATTACATACACTGAACAGCGTGCACTAAATACACATACAAGTCGCACATGTGCCACACAAAGGTTTGTGAACAAACCACTTCCTTTTAGCAGCCTTCTCTTATCAAAATAGAGTAAAATATTGACCACAGATGCTGTTACTGAAAAACAAATTAAAATATTATCAAGGAAACAATTTTTGAGCAAATGTTAGAATGGTTATGTTCTAACCACTGCACGCATTAACGTGCAGATGCTACACACAAAGCGATATTATGGATGCTGTTCTGGAGAGACGTGAGAATGGCCCAGTAATCAAAATCCTGAAAAGATGTCAGTTTTACTGGACTTAATGAGTTTCCCTCACCAGACCCCTCATCATCGTCAGTCGCGGACTCCTGCATCTCCTCTGTGAAAGCCTGAGATTGGCGGGGGTTATTCTTGTTGTCTGAAACAGTCACTTGTGCTTGTGACCTCTCACCTGAGGTCTCTGTGTGCTGAACTGGCGTCGAGGTAGTTAGGCCCTTGTAAGAAATGTCACCTGTCTCATCTTCCTCATAGTCATTAAGGCAGTACACTTCATCCAGGTCCAGGTCTAGGGTCCTGAAGCCCTTAGTGACAACTCCGGGCCTCGGGTCCAGAATCCCACCCAAGTGAGGCTGAGCCAGCTGCTGCCAGTGGTGCAAAGTGGCAGAACCTTGAAAGGGAACAGAAAGACAACAAAAATAAATTAGTAATCAATCCAGGACCTAAAAGACCAGTCCCATTTTGTTTATCTGGAAAACGAAAGGTTTGGAAGCTCCAAACCTTTAGTGTTTCTGGGTTTAATATTTCTAACAAGACATGCTACAAGACAAAACTGCTTCGCCTATGCTTCAGCATTTCCACATCAGTGTGAAATAAACTGATCACATCAGCACTTAGGCAAAGCCTGGTGGTGAGCTGCACAAGTATGCACTTGTGCATATGCACATCCCCTCCCTGTAAATATTCTCATCTGTTTCAATACATGGGATTAAGCAGGAGCAGAAAGAATTTGCAGCTGATCTGAGCACCATCACAGAAAGCTCTAAGAGGAGCACAAACCACATATTCCCATGTTAAGCTCACACTAAGACAGGTGCTGAAAACATGCCAGAATTTACTACCAGTGACTAATGGGAGGACAGTAGTCACACAGACTGCACAGCAGTTTCAGCTGTGGACCATATGTTAGAAAGTCCCATGAGCTTCAGGCACGTGTAAGCAGATAATACTTCTGAACTATATATCAAGTCTAAACACCTATGTTACAGGCCCCTATGCTACAGGAACTCAACTACTACGTAACTAAATGCTACTGTACCTGTAACTTCATCCTTGGCAGAGAAATGTTTTGAGGAAGGAGGTACATTTTACAGAGAAAAGCATTTAACATTCAGTGTTTAATAGGAGACAATTAGTCAGAAACAGTAATGGATCAAGATAAACTGATACATACACTGAGATGGGCCCACTGCAATCAGGGGAGGATTTATCTGATTCCTCAAGTAGTGATTAAACACTGCTTGCAAGGGCCTATGTTTTCCTATGTGCCCACCATCACTACTGTGTTGAAATGTGTGACTTAAAACCATACATGCCCTATGACACAAACAAAAAATCTCTATTTTCATCTCTGCCAGCTCAAATCGGAGCAGTTTTTGTTGTCTTATTCCTGTCCCCTCTCCCCAGAGCAGAACATTCGTTCAACAAGCTGGCATACAAATGTCTCACCCATATTCAAAGACTAAGAATGTTCAATTCGTTGCATGGTATATGTAAAAATGTAAACAACTGTAATAACTAGAGAAGAGATGGCTCTTATATAATTTTCCATCTGAGAAAAATCCTATGGAATGAGAAAAACTGCCATTTCACATAAGGGTATTTTATTTCAGGAAGCTTACTGTGGAATAGGAAGTGAATAGGGAAAAACCCATTCTCCAGAATGACTGGGATCAGTGGGCAGCATTTTAATTAAGTCTATCTCCCTTTTTCTGTAACTTTTAGCTCAGAATAAATGGATCTGCTATTTTCTTTTAATTTAAAGTAAGTTTTGAGGGACTAAAGAGGATTGGTACCCTTGTGGCTCAATAAGTTGAAACCATTATAACCCCCAAATAGATAACTGTAGAAAATAGAGATCTGTATAACTTGTATTTAATTCTGAACTGTCACAAAGGCCAAGTTTTTTTGCTTCTATATAAAAGAAATAGCCAAGAATGTGAAGAAGTGCCAGATATTATCAAGTCTTAACCAAGGTGTGCTGTCAGACTATACTAAAAGAATTAAAGAAAAATGGCAATCAAAATTTCTTTCTGCACTGCATGTAAATATAAAAAGCTAATTAACTTCTAGGTGCTAGTTTCTGAAGATGTACTCTTTTTCACCTTAAATCTCACCAAATCTTATGCTTAAAATAAACTCTGCAGAATACAAGCCTTTAATTGTTAATACGTATCATCTCATAGGAAAGACATTCACCAAAATCTCTGCATTTTGAGCTTTAACATTTCCATTGAAACTACATGTTGCTGGTTTCTTTTGGAACCTGGAAATCAAAATGGCCTAAGCTTCATCACAAAAAGAAGGATATCTGGGTTTTATCTTGATCTCATCAAATGTGTGTAAGGGATGTTTACCTTTGCCATGCAGAAAATTAATACAAATGTACAAAGCAATGCAAATAATAAGAAAAAAAGGCGCAAAAGTCATAAAAAGTGGGAAATACAGCACCTCCTTGGCCTACATTCAGTCCCAGGCAACTACTAGACAGTTTTGTAAATTATGCTATCAGAAAAGTTTGGCATGAGGGAATTACTGTGCAACAGTGGGACTGCCAAACTGAAGGAAGAAGGAATATAAGACCAAAATATGTGTATGAATGGATTTTTATTCCCTATATTCCCAATATCCTTGCATGATCGGATGTAGACTATAAGGGTCAGAGAAAGCTTAGAAATTCACAGTGTGTTGCTGCCACAATTGCAATAAAGTAGGTGAAGACACCATCAGCTGAAGGTTTTAGTCTTCCTACAGGTCACTGGTAGTGCTATTTCACACCCACAGCGCAACAAGCTACAGATGGACAGTTTAAAAAGAAAGTAAAAAAACCCAACCCACTAGACTGCAACTAAAGCATGTCACATCAAGCAATTCTTCTGTTTTAACTAAAAGAAAGCATGGGTTTGTTTTTTTAAAGGTGCAAAAGATGATTAATTTCTCAGTATTTCTGTCACCCTGTTTATTTTACTGTGGGATTTAAAAGAGTGCTTTAAAGGAGTACAAGTCATTAACCTGAAATTTATTACAGAATTAATTTTTATTTCTTCCATTTTACGGCATGAGCACCCTTAGTAAAACAGTCATAAAACCATAGGCACAACTACTGGTAACAGTCCGCTGGTACAGCTGACTTTTTCGCCCCAGTAGTCTGAAAGCATCCATGAAGTTGAAAACAAAAATTAAATCTCATGAAAAATACTTGGGAAAGAAACTAAGCTGAAGTGAAGAACAGAATCATAAACATGTAATTAATGAAAGTTAGCAAACACTAAACTTATGAAACAAGCAGATACAAACATACTACAAATAAGATCTAATATCAAACACAAGAAGTACTTTAAATGGTGCAATAATTTTAAGAGAAAAGTGACTCAGTGAGAACAACAAACAAAACCAGGAAAAGAAAAAACCAGACAGATAGGAAGATGATAAAGACTTTAAGAGTTTATTGGAAGAAAAAAGAGGATATAATGGGATGATGACAGAAATCTATTACAGTGGTAGCAACCAGAAACTGAAACAAAGCTGGATCGTCATTTCCCTCATGTGGTACAAGAATTTTATGACCATTTAAAAGCAGCCATGAAAACAAACTATTAAAATCTGCAAGACAGTATGGATTTGTGTGCTATGGCTATAGTTTCATTTGAATAGGTAGATACAGTACATCACTTTCTTCAGGACATAAGAACAATTATTTTTGCTTCTGAATATGTGTCATGCTAAATGCTCCTTATATATGAAATAAGTTACTCCTAAAAAGATGAAAATAAAGGAACTTCTGCAATTAAAACGCACACAACTGCAATGTAATACAAGAGTTCTGTTAAAGGAAAAAAGAGAGAGAGAAGCCAAAGCTAAATGATGTTAACTAGTGTGTCTGTGAAACATGAAAACTACAGGAAAACAGATTCATTTTGTTCAAAACCTGAAGGAATTTACTCAACTAACTTCCAGCTACAACCTGAAAGAACTGAAGAAAGCCAAGCAGACCATACAGTATGTCCTCTGTCAGCTTTTTTAGACAGACTACTGAAATGAACTTAGAAATAAAGCTCTAGTCCTGACTATGATCTACATGTACCTTACCTTTTCCTGAGATAATATGTGAACGAAAACTGACTTTAAAAACCCCCACCCATTTCACACATGAAACACAAAGCCATAGTGACTCATGTGTGACCACTCAAACAGCCAATTAAAATCCATAGACTATTTTTAATCACAGAAGTAGTCTTAAATCTGGACTAATTAAAGTAGGTAAAGATCTTTATAGATACTAATTTACATAATTCTTGTTGTTTAGATTCGTATACTTATCCACCATCCTTTTCCAGATATGAAAAGGCAACATTTAGGTCAGCTGTAAAGCTGCACTGCTGATACACATGCGGCCTGTAATATTTATTTTACTGCCTTGGCTGGAGTTGTTTCCTAACACTTTTAAGGCTTGCAGGAAAACAGAGTTTTTAGAAGATCTCAAACCAACATCGTGGATTACTGTCTCTAAAATAAAAAGAATAGGTATTGCAAAGATTTCCTGCTTTCTGGTGATGGATAAGAGACCATAAAGAGTCACTAAGAACAACAGATAAAGGCCGAGGCCCTTTGTTATCACCTTCTAGTGGTTTCACAATCTGAAGCTTTTCTGGCAGGTAGGAGCGACTGCTGATAGACATTCCTGAATATCCAGTGAATTCTGAAAATCTGGAGTGAGTTCCCAGTGACATGATGCTCTCTGTGGGGGTAACAGAACCACTATGGAGTTCTCCCTTTTCTGCCAGTTCCCGCAACTTCCTTTCCTGTTCCTCTTCAAAGAACTTCCGCTCCGAGAGGTAATTCTCCCGCCTGAGGGAGAGCCTACGAAGGGCAGTCTCTAGGTCACTGGAGCCTGGAGTCCCTGGAGTTCCAGGCTTCTTCATCCTGTCCTCATTTCTAAAACATAAGAAGGGACACAAAAAAAAAAAAAAAAAAAAAAGGTAGGGAGAGGGAGAAAAACACATTCTTAGAAATGCTTAAAACTTCCACATGAGAGTTCTTCACCAGTACCTTTAAATTACTATGTTTGGCAACAACTTGCTACTTGTCTGGAGAGCCTAAAGGCAAACACCAATCTTTTGTTTCTGTTTCATACTAAAACAGTTTTGAAATCTAGTTTCTGCCAGGAAACTCCTGGTTGGAAAACCTGCACTTATGAGCTTACCCCAACAAAGAGATGAGAGATAACTTCTTGTTGTGCGCCTTACAGTTAGACAAACTCAAGTAAGCAGGCCACATCTTACAGGGCCAATGATTCAAGAATACTACAGCGAGTCACAAGAGTATATTATGCTGAAAAACATTTATTGTTTTGAGGAATTAAGTGTTTTTTACTGAAAAGTATATATAGCATAGTATGGAGATGTACTGGGGGAAGAGACAAGTAGCTAGAAAAATGAAGTTCTCGTTGGTTTCATTCACAAGTTTTCATATTAGGTAACCTACAGATGCACACTTTAATTTTGGGATCAAAAAAGTTAACTGCAGCTGCAACTGACATCAGAACTCCCTGGCATTTACATAAAATGGCGAAAATTCAATTACTTTTAAGTATTGGCCCACAGTTGCAAAAACAAGGGTGGCTTTACATCATCTGGAGATGCTGCATCTCAGAACAGGTGTGAGCTGCAGACACTGATTGATACACAGTACTTTCAAAAAAGGTTTCCTTTTTAAATAAACTCGAGTGCTCAAAAACTATAACACAAAAACAAGAAAATAGACACAACTCTGCCTTTATGTCAGAAGAAAAGCAAAAAGCAAAGTCCTGGGCTACAGTACTGACCCATTGTCAGGGGTTTCTGTCTCCAAGATGATGCTATTGGTCTTGTTGTCTATCATTATGTTAGAGATGTCTCCCCCATAGAAACTGGAACGTGGAGTGCTGACACAGCTAGAAATGACTGAGTTCATAGCAGAGGACTGGTTAGAGCCTGGGATATTCATTGGTGACGGAGTCATGGATCTCTGCTTGACAACTTGATTAACATTTCTGACCGTCTCGAAGACCCGCTTCTGATGACTGGAAGACATACACACAGTTAATTCTTACCTTCAGAAGGAACAGGGAAACAGGTAACAGCTTATTAACAGCCCTTCCTCTTCACAGCTCCACCAACAGGAAATGATTTTTTACAAAACAAAATTGATCTCCATTCAATTCTTAACTTTGAACTGGCTAATCCATTTTGAAAGAGAACTTGAATTTACTCTCCTGAATTGCTCTGTGCAAGCAAGTCTTGCATCTTTTCTCTTTGAAATTAATTTCTAACCCCCTTAAAAAGTAGTTTTAAAAAAAAAAAATCCAGAAATATAACAGACAAGAGTCTAGAGAGAGGCTGTCAAGGCTGAACACCTCATTTTTGACTTAGTTCCACAGTTCATTTTTATCACCATTGTCCTAGTGATTGTCCATAACAAACACTGTTCACCTGCCTCAAGATTAAGATCAGATGACATTTCATCAGCAATTTCTTGACAAAAAAAAAAACTGCCCTACATCATGCTACAGAAGTGCCACTGCTGCTTTGTTTTACAGTTCAACAGTGGCTGAACATAAGAACAGCAGATTCATTCTAGCTAAAAGGTAACACTGCCGGGATGTAGCAGCAACAGTATGCCTTATGCTATTTAATGTCATTCAAATTTCTTTCTTTCTGTCCATGAGCACTCAACAGCAGCACTCTTTGTGTACAGGCTCCAAGTCTGTAGCTGGATATCTTTAAGAGGTTGAATCTAAGGGCATTTATCAATAAACAATCCCATGGAGGTTATGCATACTAGCACTGCACGAGTAAATAACTCGTGCAACCAAAAGTCATGCAACCAAAAAGTACATGCAAAGCAATATAAAAGACATTCTAAAGAAGTTAAACAAGCCTTAAGCTAGATTATTCTGGAAGGACAAAAGGATCCTGTAGGGTTTGAGCATGCTCACTTCTTTCTGACCTTACACTCCTCTAATCAACATTTAACCCTGTCAAAGCCTCATTTACAATTCTAGGCTCCTGCTCAGAGAAGGTTAATGTAGGAGTCAAGCTTTTTGTACATGCAATTAGAAGGTTTCTGGGAAGTGCCTATTGTACCTCTTCTGACTGTCCTTTCTTTGTAACTGTTTCTCTAACAGACCTTGTAAACTGGATTAACTTGTTTCAAATTAAACAATCCATGCTTTGTACAAATTGGTGAGATAAACCATTGGAATACCCGTTCAACTGGCGTCAGTGAGGTCATTTCTGCCAAGCTGTATCTATCTTTAGCTTCTGGACTGTCACAAGTACTTAACTTGTTCCAAACTATGCTCTTGTTTAATTCAAGAGAACTTTAGCACAGGCATAATGGGCATCAACTGTAAGTACCCAACCATTCCAAATCTCTTTCTGCACTGACGTTCTCCCTCCAAAACTGGATTAGATCTATAATAATCACCTGGTATAAATGCTATAAAACCTGAAGAGAAAACCCACTAAATTGAACTCTCCTAATCATGGGAAGAAACCTAGCACGCTAACACACAAGAAAATAAAACTTCTCAGCACTCACGAATGAGTACAAAAAGTTTGTAAGACAAGGCAAAACCTATATATAGGTGTTTTCTTTTGGCAGCTTTAGCAGAAAATAAAACAACCTCAATAACTAGACAATTTATTTTCCTTTCTCTCCATCATGCACACTTGGTCAGAAATATTTCTTTCTAAATCTCCTAGCTCTACTATTTCCCGTCTTTTTATTTCTCATCCAAAAACAGTTAACTTCAGGTATAATCAATCAATTAGGAACCAATTCTTTTTAGTCATACGCCAAATCAGGAGAGTCGGGTTCATCTAAATGCAGTTCTTTCCTCATTGACCCTTCTATCTCTGCTGCCAAAGAATCCTGTTAAAAAGAAGAATAAAAGAGAAAAAAATATCGCAGTATTAATAGTTTGTCGTCACAGAAAATAATAAATTACTTATATAAAATAATAAATAACTAATAAAGAGTATTTCCAGGGGGGAAAAAAAAAGGTTTAAAAATTTAAACTGACTGGAAATCTGGAAGACTAATGTAGATATTTAAAGCACTGATAAAATATGGCTTAGCTTCATTCTGCTACAGTTTTTAACATCTAATGACAAAAGAACCTAAAAAAAAAATCCCAGGCAACAGGAGAATTCAAGTGCCCCAACTTCCTGGACTGAATTCCCTGCTCAGTAACACTCACCTTTCACATATAACGTTTTGCTTGATAGGTTTTCATTTAAAATAAACAGAAAACACTCCTCTTTTACAGCACTACCCAACCATCTACAAAGACGAGATGGTTCTTGGCATAAAGCATTATATACTTCCCCCATAAGGTTACAGGTGACATGCCAACCATTGTTATCAGGAAGTTATATCAGCAACAATACCAAAAAACAGGAAGCTGCTAATGCTTTCTAGTGAAGATCAGCACCGTAGTACAGGAGATGCATAACAAAGATGTATAGAATTGTGTAACAACTTGTTAATGCTATCCATGATATACAGCATAAGCACAGCGAGCTGCAGGTTGTATATAATACTACAGCATAACCAAGTAGCTGCACAGCACCACTGTTTCAGAACCAGGTATGCAAAATGGATCACTCAGGTATCCTTGAACATTATACAAAAACACATTTCACCCCTGCTCATGTCTGGCCCAGCATCCTATCCCTGAAGCTGTAATTCAGATGAGAACACTTCCTTTGCTCGGTTGTTCTCTGCTGTGTGCAGGTTTTTTTCTTAAATCTGCTTACCATAGGGAAGAGACCGAGGGAGTGGTACCGACGTGATATAGCATTTGGCATTGTCTTGTTTCTAAGGTTTTTCAGCTCTTCTTGAGCCTCATGAAGCATTTCCATGCACTCCGCATACTTGTCTTCCAGCTCTCGCAACTGTAACATGCGGAAAAGAGTACAACACCTTACGGGGTGGACTACTATCATAAAAAGCCTGCAAATTCTTTTAACACTGGTAAGCGATAATGCTGTAGGGAAGAATATCCCCCTTAAAAGGAACAGAACTCCAACAAGTGACTGCAACTGAAAATCATTAATAACATGCATTAGTCTGATCAGCTTTAGTGCCTAATTACTGCCATGATGACCCCAGAGGAAAACACGCATAGGCAGAGGACAAGACTTTTCACAGTGTTCCAAAGGACTTTGGAATTTTAAAACCTAGACTTGAATGCATAAATACATATACACGTATAACGTTCAACAGCCTAAGGCTATGCCTCACTTCTAGCTTGAGTTTCTGAGGAAACACATCTTCTGTAATCATTCTGTCTGCAGATGTCTGTGTACCCTCACAGGTTTTCAGTTCATCAGCCACTTCAACCAAGTCTGGCAAAGGGGCAGAATTCTGAAATACCGCAGTCCTACAGATTTCGTAAAAATAAGCTATTTGGCTTAGAAGCAGAGGTCCTGTTTCTTTCCTAAGAAAGTGATAGAGAAGAATGAGCTCAATCTTTTTGTAGATACAAAAGGTCCACCAGCAGGAAAAGCTTCTCCGGGCATTCCCACCTTCAGTGCCAAGTAGTCCAAGTACATCATACACCCTAAGGAGATCAAGCTTTATTCATTCTATTTTGTCCACTTTATTCATGTGAATATAGTGCCCAAAAGACATCCAGCAATCCTGGACTGCCTTCAGTTTATTCACTGAACAAATAAAGTTCAAAAGAGCTCTTCCATGTTATTTCACTATTCAAAATAGGCTTAAACTATCAGCTTAGAGAAGTCAGCTTCTGACGGGGTTCCTATACAGCTCACAAGCTTCTGTTTTTCAAAATGTATGTCAGTTGAAAGAGGAGAGAATAGGAGGAAGAAGGTTTGGAATTCTACTAGGAACATAAATGTTCCTTCATTCCATATACATAGGCAAAATTATTTAGTTCTTCTGATCCAGCTTAGCCTACACCTCTCATGGCAAAGTGAACAGTCATTTCCCTGCTACTAAATTATTGTCTTACTAAGCAATGTACTCACCTCTGCTGTGAGCTGTCTCTGGGCATCTTTAGCTGCTCCCAGATGCTGGACAAGTTCCTCATTTTCAACTGCGCACTAAAATATGACAAAAAAATGTTAGAAATACTGTGATGTTTTGTCCTGTGATGATATTTGTATCAAAACTCTAACTTTTCTCAAACCTCCTCTGCAGCAATATTAGTCCACGTGTTAATTTAAAAACATTTAAAATGTTAACACAAGAAGGCATAGGATCAGACTGTACACTGCTCAGTGAACCTCCAAACGAATATGTGCCTACTGAAATACTTGCACTGACATTCTTGTCTTACCAACATTACTCAACGCAGCATTTTAAATCTAATATTTAAAATAAATGTAACCATTGCATTCGACAAGTAATATATACATCTTTTAATAAACTGATGCTTTCTAGTCAAGTATGCTAGATATTAAACATCAAACAAGGTCACCCACAGAAGGAGAATGGAAAAGTTCCTTTAGGCTCTAGAACACAGATGACTGTAACCTGTCCCCTAGCCACATTAGTAGCAAATAGCAGAAGTCTCACAACTGGATTCCTTACAGCTTTGGCCTTTTTCTGCAGATCGACTATCTGAGAGAGAAGATGGGTGATTTCTTCTTGCTGGCGAGCAGCATCTTCGGTTTTCTTTGCTAACTCTTCGGAGATATTGGCAATCTGGATGTTTGCATCCCCTTTAAGATAAATGATTACAATTAACACCACAAACCCAAAAGCAGAAAAGTAAGCATAAAGATGTTCTTTTGGAACATCACTTGATTCAGCAGAATCCTACTCTGATACACAGTAAGGCACTTTAGAAAAACAACACTGGGACACAAAACCTGAAAGACATCGAGTGCCCACGCTGCAAAGGAGACTGCACTTTCCCCGTAATGTTTTCAATGCAAAACTATTTTTAACTGAGAAAGATTTAGCTTACAGCCAGTATTTTGTGCTGTTAAATTTCAGCCAGAAATTTTCTTTAAGGAAAATAAGTACCACAGAAAAATATGACTGACTGGGGTTTTTTTACCAAACTATCTCGAATGAGAAACATAAAGGAGTAGGGACATACTCAGCTCTTTTACGCAGTCATTGACAAGCTGTTGTTCTTTCTCTTCGTAAGTAATTGTTTCAGTCTTCAGCTGGCAGGCCTGTTCAAGAAATCCACATCAAATATGCTACATTAGCACATTTGTTCTTTGCCAGTCTGTTGTTGCACTTCCATCTGCTTCAGAAAGACAAGCTATTCTAATCACTCCTTCATGAAGACAGTGAAAAAACTACAGTTTTTGCCTGCCCTCCCTCATGTTCTGTAAAAAGGCGTCAGGTGAATATTCAGCAGAGACATTACTCTATGGAGAAATTTGCATCACTATCACCATATCCCCACTAGATGTCACTTGTGTATTTTGCATTAAAAGTAAAAAAGTAAAACCAAAAAACCCTGAGCATACAAAAGATTAGCGTGCAGAGCTTGATTTGGTCACCTGAGCAAAGCTAGGTATCATCGCAAACTAAATAAACGCTTGGTTTAAATAACTGAATTAAACATTCAAGTATTTAAAAGACATTCAGATAGTATTTGAAAAGTTCTGGCACTGTAACTATATACCCCCCAAAAATCCCCAGTGCTACCTCCTTCCCTGCTTTGTCTTTTCTGCTGATTCTAGGAGTGCCAAAAGCAGTGTGGCTACAGCCAGCTAGTTCTGTCTGTCACTGCCTTGGTGGGTCTGTAATCTATCCCCAGTGCTGGGGGAACGTACAGACACCCACGGACTGCACCTGTGGAGAACTGCACAGCTCACAGCTTTCAGGTTTGGCTTCATCCTGGGCCTTCCTGGCAGGCACAGACTGCATCTCCCTGGATGGGAAGGCAGTGCTATGTGGGGTTGTCCAGTCAGCTCTCGATACAGTGGTTGTCTCAGTTCTAACTCCACCTTCATTATTCTCAGACCATCTATTGCTCATCTTCCTTGATGAGCAATTGCTCATCTTTCTTGAGCAGCTTCTCAATTAAGTGTATACAGCAGTCCCCATTACATGGTATCTTCTGCAAAGGCGTGACAGTATCTATTTATAATGGGCCCTGCATTTGCAGTAGAAAATGGTAATGACACTGTTTTCATACATTCATTCTTAGATCAAAAGTATCTCTTCAGCTATACTCTGCTACGTGTTTGCAAAGTGGTAATATACTCTCAAGGTTTAAAAGTTGCACTGAAAATATAAAATTATTCACTTCATATTCAATTATGAAGTATTATTTCTGACAGAGAACAGTAAATAAACTTTTAAAAAGTGTGTCATCTGGGAAACAAACAGAATATTATCAGAAATAGACAAGAAAAACACATTCAATTTAAATTATTAACGGCCTGAGTTGAAACACAAATTGAAGAAAATTAATGCCAATTCAGGGAACCACTTATTATTTTGACAAAACTGAATTTGTATCAGAGAGACCATGCCAGTCTACAACCTTCAGATCTGCAGCTACAGTCACATGAATCTACCTGGTCAGCTCTCTAAGACCTGTTTCAAAGTGCAGTGCTGAACTTCAAAATCTGCCCATGCTCCTGCACGTTCTTTTGGCACAAAAACTGCTTTGCATGTAGCTTCATTTAGGAAGAATTTCTTCATGGAAATGCTTAAAGATTTGAAGGGACCACCCAGCGAGGTGGTAGTCACCACACCTGGAGGTGTTCAAGAAATGACGGTTTTAGTGCCACGGTCTAGGTGACAAGGTGTCAATCAGTCAGAGGTTGGACTTTAAGATCTTAGAGGTTTTTTCCAACCTAAATGGCTCTGTGATTCTATGCAGCTTCCATATTTCAGCCTTTCCTTCATTTAGAAGGATAAAGGATGGTGATCAACTACAGAGAGATCTGTGTCACATATGGAATCATATACTCTCAGTCAGGCGCTCTCAACTTTTAATACATGCTTCCCAATACCTGTGGTTCTGGCATTTAACTGAACAACTCTATTAAGCAAAACACAAAGGGAGCAGTTTCACCTCAGATCTAAGCACAACATTTTCCTCTTCAAGGTCCTTGAGTTTCTTTTGAAGGGAGTCCAAATGAAAGTAGTTCTGGACGGAGGAGGAAGATTCATTCCTCTTCAGCCTTGTAACAAAAGCAACAGTTTTAACTCATTTTTATCTGTACTATGGTTGATCTTGCAGAAGAACAGACTGAACAGAGGTCTCACAACAAAACAGAGCCACACAAAATACAGCTTATTCATACTTTTGGGCAGCAATAAATTTGCGCTGAATTTTAAAAGAGAACATTCTAAAAATGTTATTTACTATTCCACACATTTCCTATGAAAAAGTTATTCAGTCAAGGCAGCTGTGAGAAAAGAAACCACCTTACAACAGGGAGCAACCCAATAGCTCCTGATTAATGCTGCACACGCTTCACCAGAATGCAGCAATAACTCTGCAAGGGCAGACAGCCCCTGGGAGCCTGCAATGCTGTTCAGCCAGCTAATTGACTGGAACCCACATTGTAAGCCATTCTTTCTCTCTTTCCCTTGGCTTGGAATTTTTCCATAGTGCCTTCAGGTCCTTCAAGCACAAAGGTCACACATGTAGGATGTTCTAGGATGGCGTGCAAATGTATGTGGTGGACTGGGCTACCATCAGCAAGACCCATGTCTGCCCCCAGGCAGCCCTGCATCAGCAGCCTCCCTATGTACTTTCCCCTCCTGAGTCTTGTCGGCACCTGGATAGCGATAGTTCAGTGCAAATCCTTACAGCTGGTACCATGCACCAAGTTCTGTGCCCCCTTTATAGTTCCAGCCAATACAGGGATAATTTTACTACTTTTCAAAGCTATTAAATTGTCTGAACTACTCATGCTTAGTAGCAGATGTAAGGTTCAACACCGCAGATTGATTAACTTACGGGGTGGAACAGATGGACTCTGGCTCACTTTCCTCAGCAGCACTGGTATAGAACTGGAGCAGTTCATCTTTCATGGAGAGCTCGTGCCGCAACTGAGAAACCTGCACAAAGAAAGCTTGCAGATCAGTATGTTGATTTTCTATACACATTCTTGAGTAAATCCACTACAAATTAGCAAGTTATTCATCCTCCAGGCATCAACTTCAGACTAAATTAAGAGGTCAAGACCGAAACAGACTAGAATAATTTCTATTATTTCTTAGAAAGAATGTAAAAGTGTGCCTTTTAAATTAGCCACTAAATGTTATTTTTTTAAAGTTCAAAGATGCAATTATCCACTGCTATTAGACATGTTTCTCTTTCACCTTCTTTAAGACCAGCAATCCTGATTCACTATTGCATTAGTCTAGATCCACATCCACAGTAATGGATGTATTGCAATGATAGCGCAAGAAATTAATGTGGCACAATCCAGTCAAACATGGCAGATGGAGACATTTTTTCCTCTCCATGAGCCTTCAGATAAAATTACTAAAATACTTGTGTAGCAAGGTTACATTTGGGACTCCAGAGCCTGCCGAGCTAGAGAACACCACCACACAGTGGGAGGCTGCTGTTCTCATGCTCTTCCAACAGCAGAGGCTGCAGACAGTGTCTAGATATAGTTGATCACTCCAAAATATGAGTCTAGTAAAGTAGTTTGTGGAGTCCCATACTCAGTACATATGCGTATCAAAAAGGAACAAAACATCGAGATTGGGTGATTAACATTCCCTGTAACTGCGAGCTCCACAAACTTAATCTTGGTTAATTTATATTGAGATTCTCCAAGAAAAGGGTTAAAAACTCAATTACATAGTACTACACCTGTACCATTTCACAGCTGCAACTTAAGGCTCCAGTAGCAAAAGATTAATTTTTATTTGCCTTGCATAGCTATACATAGCATAACTGATCAGAAGATCCATTTCCTTCCATTTGCACTGCAAGACTATGTCCTCAGTTGGCACTTTCCAATGCAAAAATTGCAGAGCACATTTCTTTTTATCAAAAACTTCTGCTTTTTCATTGTAGGCATACTCCTCTTTGTAGTTATTACTGGAAAAAAACCCCGAGAATATCAATAAAATAGATTTTCATCAAACAAAAAGCAGACACAATGCAATAAAGCACTTGAACTGTGCAGAATATGAAGCAAACAAGGTAATTTCCTTTACTAAGGCTATTCAGTGTAATCAGAAGTGCTAAGGCACCACGTCCTCCTGAGGCTTGTGTTCTAAATGGCAAGGGGGGAAAAAATCCCCAACCAATCACGTTAGAAAACTATTAAATAAAATCCATGCACTAATTTTTGGAGGCTCATTTTCTCCATTTCAGGAAGAGCTAAAACGCTGAGACAAAAATAACAATTTACTTCCCACAAGCACATTATAGCTTAGCCTCTTTAAGTAGCAAGGATTCAGATGCTGTCAGTGGGTGGGCACTAGATCATCTCCAGCTTTTGCTACTGTTTTTTCTATATGAATTAAAAAGACTGACAATACTATTTTTACTGCCATTTCCGAGCATTCCAGTCCTCCAAAACAGAGTGAACAGTCAAGTAAGCCTGACCTTTTAATGGAACAGGAGTTGAAACAATGGGCACAAACTGTAAAACGGGTAGTTCCTTCTGAACACTAGGCACAACTTTTTTATTGCGAGGCTGACCAAGCACTGGCGATAGGTTGCCCAGAGAGCTTGTGAGGGTCTCCATCCTTGGAGATATTCAAACGCTGTGTGGACATGGTCCTCAGCAACGGACTGTAGGTGTCCCTGCTTGAGAAGAGGGTTTGGACAAGACGACCTCCAGAATTCACTTCCAATCTCAATCATGCTGTGGAAACTGTGGAAAAACTCACTGTGGTAACTTCCAGAAACACCTCCCCCTTTGACACAGCATTTTGTGTTGTGCAACCTCAGCCAGCAACTAAGCATCCACCAGTTGAGCACGTACTCTGCCCCACAAGCCCATAGGATGGAGCAGAGAATCAGAAGCTCAAAAGCAAGAAAAACCTTACGGGCTGAGACAGTTTCATAAGTGAAGTTGCCCATCATGCAAAGTGAAATAAGGAATTTATTCACTATTTTCTATCAGCAGGTATGGATATTCAGCCACTTGTTGGAAAGCAGGGCCTTGGTGCACCTAACTGTTACTTGTGAAGATGAATGCCATAATCATGAATGTCCCAGCTCCTTCCACCTTTCCCTGAGCTTTTGTTGTTGAGCATAAACACACAAGGTATAGAACATCTCTTTGGTCAGTTTGGGTCAGCTACTCAAGCTGTGCACCCTCCAAGCATCTTGTGCAGATAGGGGGCAGAGTGGAGATTAAAAAAAAAGACAGAGAAGAGGGTGGGCAAGAGCCTGGATGCTGTGCAAGCACTCCTCAGTAAAAGTCAAAACACTGTTTGTCATCAACACTGTTTTAGTCGCAAATCCAAAGCACAGCACCAGGTAGGCTGCCATAAAGCTTCATCCCAGACAGACCCAGTACACATCTTCATACTGCAAAACACAGGACTTGTTTTATGAACAGAAAGAGCCTCTTCTACACTTTCATAAGCCACTGCAACATGTGCCCTTCGGCATAATTCAACTGCATAATGTAGCAACAGAGATGGAGCTCTTGTCCCCATGAGACAAGGCCCATGATGTCCTGGGAACCAAGCATGGTGATAGCTCATCTCTTTCAGGCTTTTACTTCCCTCTGGTAGCCTGAAAGCTTCACTCAGCTTCAAAATTACCTCATGAAATAGCTGCACCTATATTAGAAATAATTTAAGAAGATAAAAGGATCCCCACACAGAGCATAATAGTTTAGAGACATGGGACCTAACTTGCAGGAACAATCCTTACTGAATCATAAACAACCATGTCAAGAGACCAGCTGATTTGTTTTCCTGACAGACTGCAACTAAATGTTTAACAGGTTGAAATTATTCAATTAAAAGGAGGTGAACAGTGAACACCCTGTTATGCTATATGTAAATAACGTGCCAAGTCAAAGAGTATTTCTATCTTTCCAACACTACTTTCTATCAACAGACCAAAACCAATGCTGCCTTTTTTTAAAGCCACCAATCTAGACTATAATTCAGCTTTTTCCTTTCCTCTCCCTTAATAGAGAGCAAAATCAGACCTGTACTTTAAAACCAGCTATCATCAAAACACAAACTCTGATAAAAAACCTGGAACTAGTTTAACAGGACTAGAGGGCTATATCACTCAAAAGTTAACACAGGGTTGAGGTGGTGTTACTTGAGGACTGACACTGTCTTTGAAGTGCTGTCATTTCAGCTTCAGAAACATCGGACAAAATCTGTAGAGGAAAAAGAAGCTGAAACTGGGAAATACAGAAAGATTGGGAGAAGCTGCAACTAATGAGCTACTTCATTCCAAATACAGTTCACATTGTGACTGTTTACATTTCTTTGATATCAAGCTCTAATTTCAAAGGAGATAATACTAAAGTCTAGGTAGCCCCATCCCAGTGAAAAGGGACATACCTTGAGATGGGAGCTGCAGCAGTCTTACTGAACTTGGTAATACAACAGCAGGTAGACACACTGTACCTGGGAATAACACTTCAGCTGCTGAAAAGGCAGACACCCATCTCTGTGACCAAAATACTTTACAATCAAGAAAGTGTTCCAATATGTTTATGCATTTAGAATATAATACTGAAACAGTAAGCTTAGACTAAAGTGTCTGTGCTTGCTTTAGTGCCCTTACCCTTTGTTCTCTAGTGCACTACAGGAAAAATCTCAGTTCCATCAGTTTTTATTGAACATGATCACAGCCCCTCCCTAAACATAAACAGCACCTAACAACACAAACTCAAAAGACAAACCCAAGAATCTCATGCCTTTCGCACAGGTCTGTATTACTTTGACATGTACCTATCAATGTGGCACCTTACCAGCACACAGGAAAAACTCAAGCAGCATAATAGGATGGACAGAAGGTTTTGTCAGGACAAGTTTGGTGGGTCAAAGAGATATAAGGCTAAATTATTCATGCCATGATACATATGCCAATAAAACCTTAATTTTATATCACACACCAGAAAGAACTTGTCCCTGTATTACAGAACCATATATCCCCCAGAAAAACCATTTTAGGCAGTTTTTACAGAATTCTAAAGTACCAAATAAATTCTTTTATCTCTTGCCCTTACAGACAGCTGTCTTAGTTACTGTTCTGTTTAAATATTCAAAGTTCAGCTTTAATGGAAAATCTAAAACCTACTAAAGACAGATTTTACATACACAAAAGTGTCGTGACTTTAAAGCCCGATGAGCTCTGCCTCAAAAGCATCAGTTTCTGCAGGAGTCAAAATAACAGCGTGAAAGAGGGGTGTTGACAGAACATATGGCCCAACATACCAAGCCACCTGGTAAGAGGCTTATTTCTGGTGGCACTTTTCCTAATGCTGCTTTTCAGTCCTAAACAAAAATAGACCTGGACAGAGGCAGTCATCCACCTTCCTCAACCAAATTTTCCACTCTGCATGGATGGTATGAAGGCACAGTTCTGCTCACTAACTTTGCATGTACCTACTAAATGTCATATTGACCAATGCACAAATAAATTTGTCTGCCACACAATGGGACTTGGGCAGCAAGCAACAGCACTCGTTGGGACAGAAGAGAATTGGTTTTCCTTGCTAAAGAGGGTAGGCCACACCAAAAGATATTATTTCAATGTGTGTGCTCCACTACTGTTTACCACACATCTGGGATCCCTCCATCCACACTTTATTCACCAGCCTATCTCAGATATAACTCAACACCTCACACCTCTGAGCAGGTTTCATTGTTTAAGTTTTTAATCCAGTGTGGTTCATTGTTCTCCTGCTCACCCCACAAGTGTAAGATTTATGTCTTGCTCAAAGTCACATAGGGATGAGATTCACAAACCCAGGTCACTGTCCCAGAATAAGAGAAATAATATTTGTTCCCAGCTCAATTAATAGGTCAAAGTTTAATGACACTTCTTGTTACAGATAAAGAGCTCTTTCAAAGCATTCTGGCTGGCTCCATCCCAAATACATCTATCAAGAATCTGCCAGCACCTACAGCACCCAACTCCCCATTCAGATGAACACAGTAAGAAATAGTAACTAAATAAATATTTGATTAAAACCTCCATGGTATATGGAAGACATAGGTTACACTGTTTTAAGTAACACCCTTTCTGGCATGTTTTATAAATTACACCAAAGCATGCACTCCCAGCCCAGAATGCCAACCATATCCTGGGCTGCATCAAAAGAAGCATGGCCAGCAGGTCAAGGGAAGTGATTCTCCTCCTCTACTGAACTCTGATGAGCATCCAGCTCTACAGTCTTCAGGACAAGACAGACATGGACCTGTTGGAGCAGGTACAGAGGGGGGCCACAAAAACCATCAGCTGAATGAAACACCTCTCCTATGAGTTGGGGTTGTTCAGCCTGGAGAAGAGAAGGCTCTGGGAAGACCCTATGGCAGCCTTTTGGTACTTAAAAGGGGGTTTAATAAGAAAGCTGGGGACAGGCTTTTTAGCAGGGCCTGTTGTGATAGGACAGGGGGTAATGGTCTTAAACTAAAGAAAGGTAGATTTAGACTAGATATAAGGAGAACATTTTTAACAATGAGGGTGGTCAAAGATTGGAACAGGTTGCTCAAAGAGGTGGTGGATGTTCCATCCCTGGAAACATTCAAAGTTGAGCTGGATGGGGCTCCAAGCAACCTGACTTAGTTGAAGATGTCCCTGCTTATTGCAGGAGGTTGAATTAGGTGACCTTTAAAGGTCCCTTCCATCCCAAATGATTCTGTGGTTCTATGAATTGAGAAATACATGCACCATCCTACTATACTCTAAACATGCTCATCAAATGTCTAAAACATTGTTACTGCAGTCAAACACAACCACATGTACAGAGAAAGAGAAATTAGAAGAAAATTCTCCCCACCCCGCATATACAGCACTCAGGCACAAAAATCTTACCTCTTCCCTGATGTGTTCTACTTGCTCCTCTAGGAAGTCATTTCTTTCTGTCAGTGATTTATTCTTCTTTAAGAGTGACTGGCCAATTCGAGCAGCTAATTCTAAGTCTCGTTCTTTCTGTAAAGCATTAAGAAAATAAAGCTAATTTCATTTTTTTTTAATTCACCAAAGGATCAGAGGGAGGGTAAAATTGCCATGAAAGGGAAGGAATAAGTACTTGAACAATAAAAATACTTTTATTTGCTAATTTTCTTCTTTTATTCCTGCTTATGTTACACCCACATGATTCTGAAAAGATTGACCCACACAGATTTATTGAACAATATACATGGAAGCACAGCTTCAAGGTCTGCAGTAAAACAACATGAAAAACAAAGTGAAACGAGATCCAGTTCTCTATTACAGCCTTGTAAAAACTAACTACTAAGGAAAACTATTCCATCACCTTGTTATACAGTTTGAAGAATGCAAACTGCAGAAAGCACCGAGCTTTAGAGGTCATATTTTAAAGAACTCTGAAACACAATAAAAATACCAGAGAACTCTGGCATTTCAAAGCATTCTTCAATTTCCACTTGCCCCACCTCAAAATAAAAGGCAATAAGCTATGCAGGAGCAGAAGCCAACTACACCACAATGAATGCTTAGCTCATATCTTCTTTGTGTACGTACATCCATTAGTGCTTTTGTATCAAAACAAATCCTAACTCCTTCCTTTTTAGAGATGCTCAAGTCAACATTAAGTGGTTACTCTCATGTCATGCTTGACCTTTTCTTCCCCCTCCTCTGTGAGCATAAGAATTCTTGACAGTTCACCACATGTGCAAATAAAAACTAGAAGCTTATCCTCTTGACATGCACCTATGGATGTCTCAGCTTTGCAGAAGCTGATACATGGGGTTGTAATCTGCCTAGGAGAGGATGGTAAAATGCATAGAATTTTGTGCCATCCATTAAGAATTTCTATTTATCATTTTCTTATTCAACTACTAGATCCTTAAAATAGTGGTAAAATGGTGCTCTGGTTAACTCCACGCATACCTTTAGTTCAACATCATCTGAGGAAGAATTTTCTCCCTGTTACTGCACATACTGTTTGGGGCTTCTTTACTGGCCCTAAAAATCATCCAGATTTTATGACTAAATGCTGCCTTATGTCATGTATACATTAACGACAAAGCCTACAAAACCTACAGCTGCTGATCACATGGATTAGAAGCCAATGAATTTGAATGAAGAGGCTTTCGTAGCAGAAAAAAAGTCATATAATAACCAGTAAATAAAAAGAAGGTTATCGATCACTGCTGTATCTACAAATAGCACTTTCCAAATGGTTTCTGAAGTTCAGACCTGTATTTGCATTGAAAACTACTGGCATTACCTAGCCATAAAATCTTTATGCTATCTTATGTACAATCTTTCAGAACAGTAGGTCTCATGAAGTTACCCAAAAAAATTTGGTTTATGTATCAAGCCAACTTATTGTTTACTAATTTGGTTCACTTCATAAATACAAAGTGGAAGAAATATATTGCTACAGTTTTGACTACAGAGTAAGAGCCATCTAGCAGCAAGGTTTCTAACCTCAAATTTGAGGAATTTAAGTGCATTTCCAGGCTCTTCAACTAACCTCCCTAGACTTCCTACCCAATTTTTAGCAGTTCAGCTCTAAATCTCAGTTTGGGGACAGGACTCTGACTAAGAATGATAAGGAACTGATTTATTACAGCAATGTGTTAAAAAAAAAAAATACTGGGAAGCAGGACACATTTACACTATTATTAGAAAGGGATGAGAAAGCATTCATGTACCATGTACCCAGGCAGGCCTGGTGTCATTCCCTTTGCTTAGTTTCAGGACAACTTCATCAGAAATGACAGTCAAATAAAACAAAAAGGCTCAGTGAAAGTATTTTTTTTAATTAAAGTTTCACATATTCCACACTCCCATCATTTTTCCCTTGCCATCATATAGGTGGGAAAGTACATCAGAAGCTTTAAAACACTGGTTCAGCAAGTCCTCCCGTAAGTGCGATGTCTGGATCTATAGACATTTGGCTGCATGGACTCAGGGGAGGAAACAGTTTGGCAGAATGCAGCGTCATTACTAGAAGGAGCCACAGAACAAATGCAGCCAATCTCAGACAAACAAGGCAAAGGGAACAGGACACAAACAGGTGACAGACTGTTACTACAGACTGATGAGTTATTCCAGGACAAGTTTTTTGGGTAAAGCATCAGTTTTAATAGGTATTTCGTACAGAGATGTTTAAATGGGTTTGGCTCAAAGCACAAAATATAAGACTGTACCGCACTGAGGAGGATCAAGTATAGGTGGGAGATGTGAGCATTCATTCCCATGCTTGTTTCCTTGCAGAATTAGAGGAAGAACAGACCACCCAGTGTATCTTGGCTAAACAGATCCCATTTTTGACACTGCTATTGCAATACGCAAGCAATTAAATATGAAGGATTACACTATACTCAGCCATGAACTAATACAATTATAACAGTTTTCACTTAAATAATTACTCATAAACATTCTTTGGAAAATCATTGCTCAAGTTCACTGCAGAATACCAGCTAATTTCATTCAAACGATTTGTTATATTTATTGAGCATAAGCGTTATACTGTAACAGTTGATTTTTGACGTTTCTTGTGTGCCAAGGACTACAGGAATAACAGCTTACATAAGAATGGTATTAAAAGAACCCTAAAAGAACAAGCAAACCAACCAAACATAAGACAAAGAAAAGGAGATAAATGGAGTATTAGATATTTTCTAATTTTGTGGCTATCTACTTGTCTGGAAAGACATTATCTGAGATAATAATTATGAATACTAGACTGTAAACTTTATTTTCATAATTTTCTGAAGTGAATAAATCCATCGATAATGATACTCCTAGCTTTAAAATGTACTGTAAAAATATGTGGCATTTTAAGATGATTCCCCCTCCTCCTCCTCATTTATTGGGGAAAACATTTAGCCAAGAACAAGTTAAAAGGCCTCAACTGAAAAAAAAGAGCAAGTAATGAATACATGTGATTGAGGTAAACAAAGGACTTTTACTTAGAATATTTACGTTACCAATGAGATAAAGTACACATACACTCAAAGCGTTTATTCCTCCTCCTTAGAGGATAGCCTACAACCAATCTTGAGTAGTGGTACCATAAAATTTCTGTACTACTTTCTCATACTGTGTAAAGATCCTTAAAGAAATTAAATACTTGCCTCTTCAAGAAGACGTGTTACAGCATCTATGTCATTGTATGTTTTAGTCATCTGGCCCACTCTTTCAGCACATAAAACTGTGAGGAAATAAAACAAAACATTAATCATATTGGCAATACTACTGGGAGAGAATCATAGAATACCCTGAGTTGGAAGGCACCCACAAGGATCACAAAAGTCCACCTCCTATCGTTTGCAAGAAATATCCTTCTAAGTTTAAGTGCGCGTAAGTTTTCATCATAAAAAGTACTTACATCAACTTTTGGGTAAGCATATCAAGAGCTAAAATCCCAAACCAAACAAAACAACAACCAAACAAAACCCCACAAAAAACCAAACCCACCCTCAAAAAAATTAGCAAACCCTCATATTACACTGAGAATGCAAATGTTTTCTTGTAATGAGCATTTGCTGTTGTCAGTGGAGGAACAAATTGGTAAAATGTTAAAACTTTCTTCTCTGAATACAAATGTCTTGAGTTTATTAAAAAAAAAAAAATAAATCAAGAAGCCAAAACAGATGTTCTTAGACACATAATTAGGATTCTATCATGTCACCTACTCATTGTATGACATGCAGTAGAGTTACTCCACGAATAAGCAACTCTAATGCTGTTAGGAACACTGTTCAACAGAAAGATACTATGTCAGATTAAGTTCGTAAGAACTGCGTGTTATGGTAGAAGACAGCAAAGTAAATACAAAATGCATGGAAAATAAGAAATGGGTCTTTTAATTCCCAGGCCACACCACAGTGACCACAGTGACCACAGTACCACTCATAAACAATATTTACTTAGAGTGGATGAGATGATTAATCACTACAGTGGAACCAAGAGTTTTGATAGACTGAAGAAAGTATGCAGCAGTTCAGTCTACTACCATAGGTGATCCTTTAAGACTATATTGATTTATCTAGAAGTCACCAAGCTCTCTAAAAATCCACCAACAATCAGAGGAAACAACAGCACTTTCTGCTCTACTCTTCTATTATTTTTTTTTCAGCTACACCTATTCGTCAAACCCTGTAAGTATGGAAAAAAACGACTGTTAATGAAATTCAGTGGATCACATGGACCATGAGTTACCAGGCTGCTGTAGCATGAATTGGTCTTCAAGAGATTTACCCTTGACAATGTCAATTAAAGCTCAGTCTGACAGATTAGTTAATGTTGTTCTCGTGAACATTAAGATGAGGAGGAGGGATAGGGGGTTAGGAGAGACAGATAAGGCCAAATAAGATTTAAATGGTGAGGGAGGNAATGGTGAGGGAGGAAAAAAAAAAAAAAAGAACAACGGCACAGCAACATTACCAGGAGATAGTTTGTCACACTAAGGAAACAACACTACCCAATTCATAAATATACAATCTGAATATACATAAATGCACAGCTGATCAACACTAAGGCACATGTATAATATATCGAACGCAACAGCACTTAGGTGTCTGTTGAAATATTGCAGATTTTTTTTCCATACCTAAATGTTAGAAAATTGCTTAACTTATGGCAAGAAGCTCAATTTCTGTGTTTATTTTCCTCTTACTCTAATTCTACTTTTGAGGATCACATCCTGAAAACATTTACAACATTTCGTGACACCAGTAGTGCCAGTGAACTCCGAAGAATGCTACTCAGAAGCCTTTAAAAGATAACTTCAGTTCTGCAAATCAACAAGCCTGAAAGTGGTAACAGTAACAAGTAATAATCTGACAAACATTATATAGCAATAGAAAGAATAACTACACTACTACATAAGCAAAAAACCAGTCCATCTGTAAACTACAAGCTATATTAGTCAAAAGCAGACTAAACAGGATTTCACAGAAAAAAAATGCAGTAACTTGCAGAGAACATCACCTATAATAAACAAAGAGGTTTGCTATAAAAACTTCACATAAAGACAGGAGGTGTAATGTCCAGATGACTATTCACACACAAACAAATTGATATAATCATAAACCTAATTTTGTTTTAAATATAGTAAGTTTCTAAGTCACGCCATAAAACATTTATCAGAAACCTTGACGCCAGCAGGTTTCAAAAACAACTGCACACTAAATAGTTCCCTTGGTTACCACATTCCATCACTGCTATAAAATAGTGTTTGACATTCTCATTAGCAAGATCATTTCAACTCTGTACCTTAGCACTAACAATCACCACTGAGTAGGACCGGCAATCTCACACCATCCTAATTCAGGTGAATATATAACCTTCCTAATATCCAAGCTGACAAAGGACAGTGTTCCCACAGACAGAATGAAGTCACTCTGCTGGGAGAGTGATAAAAGTTGATTTGTGTGGCTACTCCCTTGGTTATTCCTTCAGGAGTTCCCATGCAAACTTAAACGTGGCAGGGTAACACCGCAGCCTTATCACAGCAGACACTACTAGCAGGGAAGTAGAATCTAGTCACTAATAGCTTTGATATCTTGAATTTTGCATCAAAGTTCTTTTGGTCATTGTTAAAACAGAGCTTTTCATATACAGTTCTGCCAGTGTGGAAGGGTTTCAAAGCAGAAATGTTCTTTCAGGCATCCTCTTCAGCATCCAAGTGGAAATAAACTTCAACAGACTGCCTATAATAAAATGCCTCCTTCAGTCAACTACCGTCCATACTACTACTGGATACAATATTGAGGAAACAGAGCTACTAACTAAAAGCAAAGACTTCCTTTGAGAAGGAGGGCAAACTTGCAAAGAGGTGTTGCTTTCCATCACTCAGAAACCAACAAGGCTTGTGGGGAAGAGAAGGTGAAAAGTGAGGGGAGAGTGCAATTCAGAAGCAGCAATAAAAAATAAAAAAAAAAAATTCAAAAGTGTCTAAAAACTGTGATTCAGCCCCCACAGATTACAAGATAACATTTGGCCAATTCTTAGTACAGTAACTTTTATCTCCTTAGTGAACAAGAAATTTATCAGTGAAAAAGACATACTATGTTAAAAAATCACTTAGAGGTGTGATCAGTGAAATACGGAGAGGAAAAGAACCGCCCCCCCCCAACTCTAATAGATCCCGCTTAGCGGGCTTCTAGCCTCCTGGAGTTTCTCATGAGTATAAGAGCATGGTAACACTGCTGTAAAGATAAAACAAGAGCAAATGAAGGACAGTGCCTTGTAATGCAAAACCTACAGTGCTGACCTGGTTTTGCTCACTTGCAAACCAGGAGTGGTCCTGCTTGAGGGCGATAGGGAACACAGTGTCTAAATGCATGGATGCGTGCAAACAGCCAAATCAAACACACTTTCCATCTCTGAGCTTATGGAGAAGGCTGATAGACAACACAGAAAGAATAAAATAAAATGCTACAGCTGGTAACTGCTTTGAAGCTAATGTCACAGATCCAGAACAGGAAACAAGGAAAAGAGAAAGCTCCCATCACCTTATTTTCATGACAGCACTAAATACATGCCACCAGGGACATATTTGCAGTTTAAAGCCAAACACAGAAATCAAATCAAGCACAGATCAAATATTTCCTCTGCTTTGAAGTACCTAGCACCATCTTCATACTCTCTTAAAGCTTGCGAATTTACTGATACCCACATTCCTGTATTTCTGAATATTGAGTACACAGCTGAAAGGATGTACTCTGCCTCTTTCAGGCTCTGAGCAACAACTAAGCACTGATCCCTAAGCTGAAGATGCTTAGGGAGATGGAGGAACACATGTACCTTCCCAGATTGGTCCCAGAAAGTCACACAACTAAGCATGTTGCCTAGAGGAAAGGTATGTTTCCAGGAAGAAGAAACAGCCATGGAAGGGAAGGAGAACAAGAATACCACTATCAACATCTTCTGCAATGAGCCACCACCCACCAAACAAAGGATTCAGTAGAAGGAAGCAAAAAAATGAATCACAGAAGCCAGCAGTCACAGGTGTCCTCAGCTCCTGCTCCCTTACATCTCCGCTCAAAGCATATTCCCCTGACATTTTTGAGACCTATCAACCCAGAGCAAACTAAAGAAATAAAAGATAGCAGCCACTGCTGAAAAGGAAAGCTCAGGTCCTGCTGCTCCTCTTCCCATCTATTTCCAACTACTGGGTAACATTGGGGGGCAAAGATGTTATTGTATAGTTTCACTTTTGGGGCAGATAATACTGGCCTGTATAATGATAGAGTCTAACACCAAAGGCCCTAGTGCACGAGAATTTCCTTACTACCAAAACTGACTTCCTCAGAAACCACAGCAGAAGGGAATACTGTTCATGGAGCACAGATCTCCAGTCATTTTAATAACGATACTTTTTACTGGCAAGGTGGCAGGAGGGGACACTGCTTTTTTTCATAACAGTTCCCTACCCAAAGCCTTTAACTATGGAAAGGCCTACTACATTCTTGCTCTGCCATGAGAGGCCCTGCCTCACAAACAGCTTCTGTCTCCCTCCCCTCCGCTCAAAGCTCTGTCCAAACACTGAAGATACAATGGCAAGTGCCTTGCATCCTAAATGTTACACATGGAAAGGCACAGCACACACACAGTGGTGCTGACTGACCAGCCGTGCTCCTTGCTGTCACTTGGCAAGTATTAGTAATCGAAGACCCTGGCAGACTCAGACTCGTCAGCTCACATTGGATTAATTTCTGAAAGGCTATTTTTACACTTCAAGGATAAAGCACTTGCTAAAAATCACAGCTTCAGTTTCAGAGCCACTGACAGTTATGCTCTGGCACTAGTTGCTGTGAGCACTACATCGACTTGAGCCAAGCACATGAGGAATTCTGAAACTGTGCCATATTATGTATACTACCTTTCAAACAAACTCAGAAAAATTATACCTAAAATGTGCTCTCAGCTCTTACTGATACAAACTAGAAAGACTCTACACAGTTAAAGATAAATATGGTAGCTTCTCCTCCACTGAAGAGGCGTTTTTGGCAGCCCTGGTTAAACTGGGGCAGAGGTTTCAAGTCTCCTGTTGCCTGCCACATTTGAGACAGTCTAAATAAAACACGCTCATCTAAAGAGCTTAAAAATGTTAAGAGATTACTGTCACTGGAACTTGAAGAATGCGCTTCCAAGGCACAACTTGCTAGAAGTCTGAATCTTATCGTTACACACCAGCAGTTCCCCCAGCCTTCCCCACTGCTTCCCAAGCACAGGAGCAGGCCAGCCGCTCCAGAAGGCAGACGGGGATTTCAGCGGGTAGCTGTGACCCTGGTTAGAGGATTAAAGAGCGGTCACAGCACGCCAACTGCTTCACAACTGTCAGGTCACACTACGGGCGAGCTCCGTGGAGGAGTCTGGAAGAACATGATGTTGTGAGTGATACATAAGTCAGCAAGTTCAACAGACAATGCCAATAGATTTTTTTTGATGTTACAGACCATCTTACTGTGATTTCAGTGGCACAGTTTGCAAATTAATCTTTTAATATTAAGCTGCAGTTACTGAACCTTCTAGAAGGGGAGCTTTTATCTTGCTGTTCAAGGCTATGGTTCAAAGGGTACTTGTTTACTACCATTTCTCTCATACAGTATTCAGATAGGTTAGCAAATCCAATATTAAAGACTCACATACAAACTTGTTATTAATTAATCTCAGGTTTGTTAAAAAAACTTTCTGCTGCTACTTTTCTAAAGCTTATGCCTGAAACCTCAGGTGGAGAATCATTTGAAAGTACTTCCTCTAAGTAGGACAGAAACTGCATCAAATTTTCTTGTGATGAATGAAAAATCAAGTTAAAAGAAATTTCAACAAAAACATCACACGCTTGTTCCTTCTATTAGCATAAGTACAGATCAAATGTGGTAACTTGGAAAATACAGCCACAGAGTGAAACTAAGGAAATAAGAAATAGTCTCTAGAGAGAACTCACCAACGCCTTAATGGATTCACAATTTACAGATACAGCTCAGCATAGCTCTTCTGTTAAAAGTTAAACTTTTTTTGCAGGAGTTCTTATTACTAACCATTGAGTTACCGTCCTGACATTCTCTTCCATTCATGTCTTGTCAAGAAATGTTTTGACTGCAGTTAATGCAACTAGTAAGTGGGTCAAAGGTTGAAGCCAGGATCTGGACTGTAAATCTTTAAAAACACTAAAAAATGAAGTTACAAGCCTATAAGCCATGCATTGTCAGTTGTCTCCTTTCTTATATAGGTGGTTTTTTTCCTATTCTAACTCTTTGGAAGGGATTGGTTGTGCCAAATCTTCCAAGAATTGCTAGTCTCCACTTTTTTTACTTTACTGTTTACAGATACCAGCGTCCTGTATGACCTCCATTCTAGTCGATGTCTTTGTAAGATAGAACAGATATTTTACATGTTCTTATGGTCAGACCCCTGGAGTATTTAACAGTTATCCCAATACTTATTTTTTCTTTTTAATTAAACTTGAGACAGATTCTTTGTCTGCATTTACCAAGTACTATAGATAAAGAGGACTTCTAATTTGTTATATTATATTATTGAAATAGTAATGACTGGCTGCCATCATAGGTAATAGTCTTTTTTCCTGTCTCAGCTGCAAAAGCAAAAACCAAAACACAGCCCCCTTTCAGAAACAGCTCATGCAGCAAATCAGTAACCAAAGAAAACTGACAGGTTGTCCTTTCACAGCTCAGGCTCCCTTATGAACAAAAACTGAGTAGACGCTATCAACAGATATCCCTGAGCAAAGTTTCACTGCTGTCAGCCCTGAGACCAGCTTATCAAAATTAGGGTAAACATACGGCTGTCAGGCAACTTTACAGCTCCAAAGCAAAGCACAGACTCTAGGACTGTTCTGCCCAGACTTTTATGCAGGTGCCTCCCATCCTCATCAAGAGAGCCAATTCTGTAACGCTGCCAGGTGTAAGGCAGTGACAGGCTCCAGAAACAGGACTCAGGGCAATTACAGGATCAAAATGTCAGGACCAAGAGAAACTTCACTACATTAAAATGATCATGGAAATAACAGTCAAGAAGTACACATTCTGTACACGGAGTAGGCCAAATAGTTAAGGAATCTTAATTACACATTTTTTATCCTCTTCTTTTCAATAACTATAAATGGTTCAAGTAAAGCATATCCTCAGATCCTTCCATTTCTGATGCCAGATTTATAGCCAGACATGGTTAAAATGTTTCTTTTGTTCAGCATGAAAAGGCTACATGCTGACGTTTCCAGCTGCTTTACTTACAGATGGACTCATCCATTATCTTAAGAGAAATACTACCCTTGGTAAGTGCACCCACATGCAAACATAAATAGAAATACCGTATATCATTTTTGTGTATCTGTTTCTCTGCTACACTGACTGTGTAGGTGACACAAACATATAGGTGAGGTGGAAAGGAGAAGGCATCTTTAGAAGGCATTTCAAATACAGATTGAGCTTTTGAGAGGAAGACGTTGTAGAAAGACAGGGCTAAAGTTATCCCAGCTAGAACTTCTTTTTTTCTCTCAAAATCAACAACAGCTTCAGATTGTCCTTAGATCTGCCTGAAAAAAAGTCATCAGGAAGAATAAGAACAGCATGATGTATGCTTCAGAAACCATTTAATCACTAAAAAACGAGGAATAAGACATAAAACAATGTCAGGCCTCTCTTGATAAGTTTCCTCTCTACCCCACTCCCCAGTTTTAAATTTTCCTTTTACCAGTATTCTCTGCAGCATCTTTCTTTATTGCGCAGGCACACAAGTTATCTCAGTTTCCTTCAGAGACCCACCACAGGAAAGATGGATAATTTACTGACTAAGTAGGTCTGAAAACCAGGTGGAATATTTGATTGTGAGGAACTTTCCCTTTTTACAGGGAAGCCCTCCGCAACAGGATTCAAAGACTACACCTCATTCACCAAGACTCTGGACACAGGAACTGTTTCCCACGAGGTGAATAAGGGTGTAAATCCACAGCAGGTCGCATTCTCTGTGCTAACAATCTTTCAACACACCCTTACATCAGCCTTATAATAGTGTACTTGGAAGTAACAGTTCCCTACCACCTGCTATTTTAGAGCAAAATTTGCAGCACATGAACTAACAGAAATGGTGCATTCAGCTTTTGGCACCTGAAGCCCTGAAGAAAGGCTGCCAGATTGGCTGGAAGCAGCCCTAGCTCAGGTACCCTCTCTATAGAGCAGGTGCACAGGAGGATTTTCAAAGCACACACATTCCCATTCCCATGTGAACAGATCAGTTGCCTGCAATACAGCAGATGTCCATTATTTCCACAAAGTATGACAAGATTTTTGGGTTGTTTGTTTTATTGAAAGTTTAAGTCATAAGATTCAACACTTGGATCATTCCTGTCTATGCGCTTTCAAATTCATGAGTAAGCACAAAATTGCTGCCCTGTTCCTTTAGAAGCACCTGTTGGGAATGGCAACCTAAGGCTGTCATAAGGTTCATAAGAAACACATTTGATGTACATATAAAAAAACACAGTACAATTCCATTACAAAATACATATTGCACAGCCTAAATCTGTTGACCATGTATTTCTTCTTTAAAGAAGTATACATAAATTAAGATTAATCTTATTTTTATTAGTATTTTCTTAATATTTCATCCAAATGTACCAGCTACACATTAAAAAAAGCAAAATTTAGTAGATTTAACCCACAAACATCCCTCAGATCATTATATGTTGCCATACGCTACTACCATGAAAGTTTAAAAACAAAAGGTGAAAAGTACCTTCTTCCAAGATATCAAGACTCTGCTTATCAAAAGTGCATTCCCTCTTATTTTCCTTTTCATAGTCATATTCGTAGCTTTCCTCTTCATTTACTGACATTTCTGAAGTCACCCCAGATAGACACGATATGATGTTTTAGTCTCACAGGAGATGGGAATTCATTCCCTTGGAGGCTGTATCTTCTGGGAGAGCAAAGAAAGGTCTCCACGAAGCCGGATACCATCTTTCCTTACTCACATGCTCAGCCAGGGAGCTCCTGAGTGACTGGAGTATTTGTCCTTAGCACAACAGCTTTGTGTTGTACAGATGGGGTGGAGGAGGGAAGAGACCATCTGCCTAATAATTACTAAAAGGTTTATGTTATTTCTTATACCAGCTCTGACAGTAGCCAGTTTTTGCTCAAAAGCTCCACTAACATATTTCAGCCAAAGTTAGTGGGCTAAAAGCCTCCTCCCTGGCACTGCTCACATCAACAAGGTTCTCTCTTCTGCCCCTGCTCTTTCGAGTGAAGTGGTAGCTCCCCACAAGTGTCTCCACACGTAAGTCTGACCCAGCCTCTGACTGTCACACCTGGGAAAGGGTGTGAACCGTCAGAGTTATAAATCACCTCTCAGGTTGCCCAATGCTCCAGGTAACATAGATCTCACTGGAGTAGTGAAGCCTGAGCCTGTACATGCACACATGCCGATGCCACCCAGCAGAGATCTTGATACCCGGGGCGATTGTACAGTAACAGTCCAACTGCAGCGTCCACCACACGCCAAAACCACTGTGTGAAGAAGTAGGCTAGGGAAAGGAGCT
>VZRE01003334.1:173921-250503 GCA_013396775.1 Cephalopterus ornatus | reverse complement strand
GATCAAAAAAAAAAAAAAAAAAAAAAAAGATTACACTTGTACAAAACACTTAAATGACATATCACTGTCAAATACCATGTTTTCCACAGTCATCTTCACTCTTAGACTGCTGTGGGAAAAGAAATACCTCAGAGGTCCACACATGGCACCCTAGAGAATTTTCAAGGGTGTACATATCTGTTCTTTGTTCAACAAGAAACAAATCTCCCATGCTCAGACCTCTTGGTTTCCAACAGGTTGTATTTGCTAATCTTGACTACACATACAGGGCAGGTTAACTTTCATATTTAACTTTTTGCAGGTATAGATATTTAATGTTTGCCAAGCTACCTCCCTTACTTTCAATAGCAAACAGGTGCCCTTTGGTGCTTGCAGAAAGCATTCCTATCTGCGTCATGAGGCAAAGCATTTGCAGACAAAGTGGAGGAGGCACTGTGAGGCAAAGGCAGCTCATCACCCTCTGGGGGCACACAAGTGCTAGAGAGACAGATAAACATTATGTTACAAGCCAGCAGAAAGTAACAGTTTGGGTCATGTAGGAACAATTTCTCTATTACCATTTCTCTAGTGGTGAGGAAGTATGAGGTAGGATGAGACGGGAAGAAACTTATTTTATACAATTATGATGAATGATTCTGTTTTAAACTCTTAATTATACAAACAATGTAACAATGTTCATATAAGTAATAGCCAAAGGATATGAAATACACGTGAGTAGAACATTCATTTCTGAATAAAGATCTTACTATTCAGACTTAAACAACTTGTCCTCTGATTGCCAAAATTTACCGCAATATTCAGCAGCAGCAACAGCCTCAAGAACTCAGGTGGGGGTAAAAATAGGATTGCCCTTTCTCCCCACACCATTACATTAACAGATATAATTTTAATAATAATGTAATTAGGATCACATCTGGTTTCTGATACCTTAGAGCTTTTTTGTGTCTTTAGTTCTCCCCTGTAACAGTGATTCAAAACTCCTAAAAAAATAATTACAATCAGACAGTAAGTACCTACTGGCCATTCAGTGTCATTTTGTCACATTTCAGTAATAGCCGGAAAATAGAAATTCAGAGAGTAACCAAAACAATAAGTCATTTTAAAAGAATGCAAAAAGTAGCTTTTAAAGCTTAGGGACAGGAAAGTCCACCCTTGTCAAACATAATGTAGTTTTACTCATCTTGAAAAGTGTTCAACTACAGCTAACCAACTAGTTTATAAAGGAGACACACTGAAAACAGGCATGTTGCTGCCCAGTATACATGACAATATACAGAGAGTAAATCAATATTACCACAAGTTGATTTCTGAACTATGATTCATGTCAACTCATGCCACACAGGAGTTCTCTGACATTCAAAAGCCGAGGAAAAGTGTTGCAATACCTACTTTGATATCAGCATCTGATAAATGCTGATGCAAAATTATAATGGGTGGAGAAGGAATGTGTGTCCCACCCTCACACTATCAACTTATTTTTAGTGTATTCTGCATTAAGCCCCTTTAGCAGTGCACTTTCTAAATGTTACAAGCCAGGTTTCCAACAAATACCAAACAATAAGTAGCTATAGAGAAAAATTTTTTTAAAAGTGCTAAATTGTACAAAGTTCTGAAAATACACAATCTAATCAAGAAAGATTCAAAAGAGATTTATAATATTTCCTCTAAACATATACTCAGGGGTTTTCAGAACATACTAAAATGAACATTCTTTTTTTATGGGCTGCCACTGCTAAGTAAATTTGGATATTTGCTGCAATCACCACTCCGAATTAGTGGCTGAAGACATTTAACTCCTGTCAGGAAGCTTATTAAGTGGGTTGCAGCGCTCAAAGCACACAGACACACACTCCTCAGGCAATGCTTGCACTAAGGTACAGAGCGTCTTCAGCAACTTTGCAATGAAACAGGAAACACACAAACTGGGAGCTAGTTTGAAGAAGGGTGAGGCTGGACACAATACAAACAAACCCTCATATCCTGACTCATTATTTCCAAGGAACTCCAATGCATTCAAATTATTTTAACCTTCCCTTATCAATAAAAAATATCTAGCTTCTGCACAATTAGCTATTGCTAACAATGCTGAATTTAGAACAAAGAGATTCTCTGTAAGCAAACAAGTTCTATAAACAGCAGACAAAATGGCAGCACTTGGATGTAAAACATGTTGATGAAGAAATGTGGGCATTTTGGGGTGGGCTTTTCAGGGGGGAGATAAATTGGTCATTGAACGTATGCTTTCTATTAATATATACAGTCAAACAAAGTTAGTTTGTTCAAATTTTTACAGGTTTCACATGTTTCCCACTCTTTCAATATCCCCCACAAATTGTCTTCTGTCACTCAATCAAAAGGACAGCATGTTACTTCTGCAGCAAGGAAAAGAAATGGGATTAAGTGAGAAGACACTTAGCCGGATATTTAGCAGCTGAGCAGACTGAAGACAAAAAATACCTCTATACTGAAATGTATGTTGCCTTACGTGGTTTTTAAGTAGAAGTAGCTTAGGTCTGACTGGATAAAGAAGGGGAGTCAATGAAGGAATAAAGAAAAAAGAGTGACACAGCAAAAAGCAGATTACAACCACGGTTCAACCATATTTAGCAAGTATAGAGATAAATGACATGGGAGCAAAACAAGATCAACCTCAATGAGAATTTTAGCTGCATACCCATAGAGCAAGGGCTATTTCGGGGAGCGCACGTTAAAGGCATTCGTAAGACTCTCACAGATTTCAATGGCATATCCAGCGTCAGCATCCACTAACATTCAGAGTAACACCAGGGTTACTCTGTCCACAGGGATAGAGTCAAAACAGGCTAATGTATGGAGGAGATGATGGGTCACCACACTAATACAAGCAAGGCAAAGATAAGTAACCACTCATAAGAGATCAATGAGAACAAGCAATAACACTATTCACTATTGTTCAACTAAAAAGAAAGTTAGGCAGCTTGCTGATAATTGATTCAGTGGAGTGAAAAATAGAATAGAGGAGAAAAGCTCCAAACAGTAACTGCAAATAGAACAGGTGGTAAATACGTTTCAACATGAATAGGAAGAAAAATACAGGTAGGGGTTGACAGTTGTAGAGAAGAGCAAAAGCAGGATAAGGGGTGTTGAAACAAGTAAGATCAAGTGGCTCAGACAAACATAAAAAGGGTTGGAAGCATCAGCATGTGTGACCAACAGGTAAAACCAGCGACTGGCAGAGAAAAAAGGAAAAGACACCATTTCCTCCATAAGAAATTGCCAAACAAAAGAAATGGCCAACAAAAGAAAGAGGAAAGAGTCAAGTGCACATTCAATCTGGAACTGTAGACAATAGAACTCTTACGCGTTAGCACGGAATTGTTGAGGTAGAAATAAACAAGTAATGGAAGAAACTGCAAGAAAAGTAATCTGATCTAAAGTCAACCTGGATTTCTCTAGAAAGCATTGTTCATTAGACAAATATTGGCCTAAGAGAGAGACAATGGGACAAGCCTATTCATAAAGATTTTTAGGAGTATATACACATTGTTTAGTTGTTTGGTAGTTTGTGGGGGGGTTGTATTTTTTTTTCCACGCAAGTTGCATTGTGTGCGGGTTTTTTAAGAATGTATTCGTTTTTCTCTAAAAAACCACTTAAATGAACCTAGACATTTATACTGTTATCTTTCACTGTAAGAGTCTACAGAAGTTTCACCTTTTCCTTTGTTGTTGGTTCTGTCAGAGTCTACTACGAAAACAGCTACTTTCCCTCTCCCCATTCCACCTACACAATATATTTTGTTAATGCCAAGTAAGGTGACAACTGTCACTCATATTATAAAATACTTGAAAATTTATCTAAAAAGCACAGTATAACAGTTATTTATAGAAATTTCAATATATTGTATTGTTAGCTACACCAGTTATTCAAACAGAGTGTGACATCCTACCAAAAATAAAATCTGTAAAGGACCTTGTATAAACTAATTAATGAATTAATTATTCCAACCCCATAAAGTCTCTGTAAAGATTTATAAATTGTAAATGTTGAGCATTTTTTCATTTGCTTTTGCAAGGTGTTAAAAAAAAATTTCCACCACCAAATATAAGTTGAAGACATCGTTACTATGTTGATCATTACAGAAATTCATTACATCTGAGTTAACAGTGAGTCACTTGATTACTTTTTAAGTTAAATAATAGCACTAAAACCTTATACCCTGATGTAATTATAGACTCCTTTTTTCCTTGAAGAACAAGAAACCATATGCTGTTGAAATAATTACTAAATAAAGGAAACCAAATGAAGTCACATCTTTTAAATGGAAATCTGTGAGTCCCAGTGGCTCTGACAAAGAATGTATGAACAATGCGATCACAGAAATAATTCCGTAGGATATTATCTTGTGATGATTTCTACTAGTTTTAATGAACCACCCACTGTTTTCCAGTGTTACGTTTACCAAAAAGGGTGATTTGGGTGGGATTCACAATTGAATGCTCACACACATGTGAGCTCCAGAGAGTCCATGTATGGCAGAAAGATTAGCTCTCCAACTATGCTTCAATTTGTCTTAAAATAGATATTCAAAACAGGTCAGCTGAGCTGCAACTGTCTATCTTGTTCTACTGAATGTAAAAAGAATCTCAGGAAAATGACTCTTGGTATCAACAAATACACAGTAGAAAAACGAAAAACCCATCTCTTATAATATGTCATGAGCTCCACGTTTTTTCCTATAAAGATGCCTTTTGTCTCCTGCCAAAATTAGAATAGCTTTCTCCATTAATGGTAAATGCCAATACTATTTTAAACCCAAATTAATATGCCCATATCAAAGGCCAAAGACTATGTCTTCCACTGCACCTCTCAAATCCTTCTCTCTCGCACACCTGAACTGGGAGAAGCAAAAGAAAGCAAAAGCCCATAAAATTCTATGAACCCTAGGAGACTACCACTCACCTGAGAGAGGACTGACAGCGCTATGCTTCGCCATGCAAAAACTAATATTTTAATTACAAAATAAAAGTAATATGAAAATGTAATAAAGCATTATGCCTTACCTGCTGGAGATATTTCACTATCAGACATTAAACTCTGCTTTCTCTTGAGGGAGAACTTCAAGCAGACAGCCAGCACATACTCTAGCTGGCTCTCCGTAGATCTCAGCTCATGGAAGAAGTTATGCTGGGCAGGGGCTCAGCACTCACAAGAAAACTTGTAAGGCCAAAAAATCAGACCAACCACGAGGTCCTGATTCCACAGGGATTTAAATGTTTGCCCAACACCTGTTGCTTATTGCATGACTGTGGAACTCCCACAGTTTTCCCAGTGTGGCACACACCTTAAGACAAAACTGATGAGCAGCTCAGCTCTTAGCTCAGACATTCAGGCACACCACACTTGCACATAAATGACACTTGGACCACACAGACAAAGGACCATAAAAAAACCTGACTACCTGTGGGAGCCCTAACCTGGGCGAGGGGGAAAAAAAAATCAGCTACAGCTTCTACTGACAGTACAACTGGTCTGCTTTTTAAGCTTCTAAAAGCAGGCCAACACAGCCTGTTACATCATGTGGATTAATCAGATGCTACAGTATTTACTAGGGTTAAACCTAGAGGATAAGGGTTACATAATGGATTCAATCCAACCTAAAGTGGTCAGATCTCTCAAATAAATATGCACCTTTTCTCTTTGCACACTTGGATGGGAATAATCAACTAAACATAGGAGAAGTTCAAGTTTAACAAGCTCCTGAAATCATATTCAGTTCCAAAATCTAGTACTGAGAAACAAATGGAGGCACGTGCCACTCAAAAGACCATAAAAACCTATTCAAATTTTGTCACCCTCATCTTTACGCTTCATGTCCCCTCTGATACTGTTATGAAAACAATACCATAGAAATATTTTTGAAATATCTTTGTGTATTACATACATACATTATCCTCTGGGCCTACACTCCTTATTTCTCTCTGTTCTTTGATTTACTGTGATCTCTGACTTGCCTCATTTAAGCTGAGCTCTCCAACCAGAATAAAATCCATATATAACTACTGTATTCCCAAAAGCTGCATTTTGTTTCAGAGTGCCGTCAGTAAGGAATCCTGATTTTTCCATGCTGCAGAGAATACAGTTTTAGCCACTCCTTACCCTTTCTTGTGTGCCTGCTGAAAACATTCGGTGCTCTGATAAAGAAATAATCACCCAAGCAAACATTACATAAAAATTGCAAGAGGCCCAAAAGATAATGCTTGCCAGAGTTTGTAATTCTTCCAATTCAAAAAGTTAACCAGCTTGCTTTTAAGGATCTGCAGCTTTTAATGCCTTTCACAGACAAATAACCAGAGAGAAAACATGTACTGCCTATTAACACATCGAACATATACATGTTACAGGATATTGGTAATGCAGAAAAAACACAGGCTTAAAACTCCAACCAACAGCAGATCTTACCATCAGGGTAATTAAATTCAGCTGAATTATTATACATATAGTTAGCTTTTCAAATATTCCTTCCCCTGCCCAAAGATTGCTCATATAGTGTATATGCTCCTCTGCCACTCCCTTGAAAAACAAGAAAGCTATACAGCAGTCTCCTCCAGCATGCTCATAAGAGATGCTGAGGTGTAACAGAGACACGGGCATCTCCGCTACACCAGGGTGCTGCCTTTTTCAAGGTGTTTCCTTTTTAAAATCACTGAATAACGATGCTCCAGGCTTACAAGCTCCAAATTCCGCAACGAGAGACTAGGAAAAAAATATTTACCATCCGTACATTCTTCATAATACCAGTCCAGTTCATAATAATCTGCTTCAATAAATTTCTGCATAGTCAGTATCCTTCAGCGACATAAACGAGATTTCACTTCGCTGCTAAGGTCAAGTGAAATGCAGCCATGCCTTCCTGCCTTTGCAAAATGCCAGAGCACAAGGCAGCTTGAGGTAAGCTGAAAATGAGCTGCACATCTTCACTGAGGCCACAACTGAAATAAAAGGGGGGGTGTGGAGAGCGTATTTGGAAAAAAAAAAAATAAAATAAAAACTAGAAAAAGGATGCAGAAAGGAAGCAGATGCCCTGTCGGCTCCTGTAATGAAGCTCCACACAGGAGCCTTGGATGGGTGTTAACGAAATCCTCCTATCAAAAGGCTGATGCGCTGACGTTAGGGACACACACCACCGCCCGGCTGGCTCTAACTCATTCCTTTCCTCCCCAGTCTCCACATCTCTTTCAGGCTAATGTGTTGCCATGGAGACGAGCTGGCTCCAAAAACGATGCAGAGATGAAGAAAATGCATTTTGCTGTTTCTGGCTTTACAGACTAGAAGGAGTCCTCCATACTGGAAACAAAAATCCTTGCTCAGAAAGATGATACAATTCATTGCTACCGCTCACAGAACAACAGCATCACACTGTTGCAATTCACTGGGGACATGCAGTACATTAATAATTAATAAAGTCCATTACTACTCTCCTCCACACAGTTTGATAAAAGCCTGCCTTCCCCATGGAAAATTAAACCATGTTACTGCTTTGTTACACTATTCTGGTCTGATACAATAGAATCCTTTCTACATCCTGCTATTGCAAAATGCCAAACAAAGAAGAAAGAATCAGCAAAATCAGGACAGCAATACATTTCTCCTTGCAAAAAAAGCTGACCTGTTTCTACATTTTATCCTCTTCATGAACCACTGACCTTTTTTTCTCCCCAAGCACCTAAGTTTCATAGCTGAAAACAAGAAGTTAGGCCAAAGTTTCACTACTTTATTCCTAAAAATACCGAGGCTCGTCACTGAGAATAGCTTAGTGTCTGTGTTCAATGTTTTGGAAATGAAAGAAAATACTTTTGCAGCCCCCAATAAAATTGTTTTTAAGCTATTAGAAGAGAACCTGTCTGAGGAACAGATGGCATTAAATCATTTAACACAGCAATTCAAAAAGCATGCCTGAGTATGTGCAGGTATAGCTACCAAAGGGATTGACATCCATTTTGTTCATAACGAGCACATATTCTTCACCCATTTCTCCCCTTTTTTTTAGCAAACTCTGTTTCTTTGCTAACACCAGAAGAAGCATTGGGATAGATTAAGTTGTGACCTATGCTAGTAACACAAGGTAGGAGGCCATATTGAGTCTGACCAAGGAGGCATCTCTCTGGCTGAAGACTCCATCCACCAGAACAGCCACGAGCAGGTAACAGAGGACTATACAACACTTTTTCAACTGCCCTCCCAACCTCCAATTTTTTCCAGCTTCAGAGACAGCCTTAGACAGATGCAGCTACTGCTACTTTCAGCAGTTCTTGAATGACTTATCCTATCTATTCTTGAGCCCACACACATCTTTAGCACCTCAAACATCCTCTTGCAAGGATTTCGACACATCTCCTATTCATGATATATGAAACCCTCACCCTTCGCTTTGCAACTCACTTTTACTAACTTAATTCGATGCTTCCAGCTCTGGAAATCTGAACACTCAGTCCATCTCTCCCTTCCAATCACTCACAATTTTGCAGATTTCTATTAAGTTCAGGCTCACTCATGTCTCTTCTAGGTTGTTATCACTTATTCTACACACTGACTGGCACCGCTTGGCTTTACTGTAATACAAATAGGTAAGGAATAGTCAAGCTACGCAGAGGAAAATGCACTGGTTTCATGAACACATCAGTATTTCAGCTTAACTGCTATAAGAAATTATCACTGCAGTACTTTGAGTCTTGCAGAGTTTCAGTTATGCATACTCACAAGGAAAAAACTACACATGCTATTAAATGCAATTAAGGCTACACGGTTAAAATACTGTCAGAGAAAAATAAAGGTTCCTATGGCAACATCAACTCAATTGCTCTGCATATAAGCTATTTGTTCCACTTGTATTATTTTTGTCCAAAAGGTAATTTCAGTCTGGGTAATGCTATTAAATAAGCATTTAAAATAGAAAGAATGAACATTGTCTACCAGCTTAAACTGCTGCAGGGACACTCTCCTTTTTATTTGCTGACATTTTAAACAAAGGAAATCTTTAACATGCTAGAATTTTCTTCTCACTGTCCTCCCTGCTGCACACATACTCCCTTTCAATGAGACAGGATAAAAATGGTTCAAGGTAGGAGTTTAGGGCTTTTGTTTGTTTGTTTTATTGATATTTTTCTACAGATCTGACTGGAAACAAATTGGTGTAATCCACATAGGCATTATTTTCCTGTGGAGAAAATCAGTTGTGTGGCCAAATGATTTCAGAACTCAAGAGACTTGGAAATATGGGATAAATGTATTATCTTCCCAGCATGAAGACAGAAACCCTGGGCAGACAGAATACTATACATCCAGGTATTCATTCACAAGCATCCCTTCAATTATATGAGAAATTGTAGCTCTATAAAGCTGGAAGGGTTGTCAAGCTGCACAGGAATATCTGACCAAGCCAACAAAGCAGCTGCATGCTTGCAGAACCTACTTGCAGCCTTTGCAGCCCTTTTTTTATTTCCTACAGTGGTGTATCGGGTTCATCTTATGTGAAACGTATCAGAACAGTACACTTTTCTGGTGGACTGCTTCTACAAACATTGAACCTAGCCGTATTCAAGTCTCCATATTATAAGGAGCTTGCTTTTTCCTATTCCAAATCTAAATACAGTTATTCACATTCATTCCACATTCCCTTCCAGCCGCTATATTTTGTCTTATTTTTCTATGTTTACATCTAACTAAACAAGCCCCTCCCCTTTTATTTGCTCTCCACAAGGCAAAACATACAGATTGATAAAGAATTTCAGTAGCCAATTGTGAACAGCTAGACTGAGCATTCTTTAGGATTGTGATTACAAAGGGCTAAAATAAAGGCAGAAAAGATGGCTTGAAAAGCTCATGAGCCCTCTCCTTCCTTTGAGCTGAAATAAATCCATGTCAGAGGTCAACGCTAAACTGATTTGCCTAAATTAGCCAGGTTATAAAAACCACACAAACCCTTTTCCTTGTTTGAAGAGAATTTTTGACAAAGATAATTTAAATTACCCCATAGCAGCACACTCAAGACTGTAGTGAACTGTGCTGCTAAGGGTGCAAAGCAGCAGCAAGTCATCTCTGCTGGCAAATAAAGCATTCAAAGTATGTCATTACACAGTATGTCACTATAAATCCTGTGTTCCCATGCTTAGTCATTCGCAGCTTTCTTTCCAAACCTTTCCCAATTCCAGGAGGATCCTTTGAAACTGAACACTGGAGCTGGATGGAGTACTTCCATGGCAGCTGCAACAGTGTATTATCTCCCATTCGATTAACTCCGGGTCACATTTCCTCTCTTGGCTACAGCTTCACATCAGGATGTTCATATAATTAAACACCATATCGCATCATCATTTTCTGCAGTCACCAACACAGTCGCCACTGCTCAGGATAAACTTGCCCATCCCATTAACATTGTCTGGAGTCCTTTTCACCACAGCAGCAGCTACACAGGCCATCAGTATGCAAAATGGCATATTGATCACAGTTGCCATAACGCATACTTTTTAAACTGACATTTTTTAAACTGACTTAAAAAAAAAAAAAGAGTCGTTGAAGAGTATTAAAAAGGCAAGCAAGCATATTTAAAAGCCCAACTGATCTTCAAGGATGGGTTGGCACACATTTCTAAATTGGAATCTCATTTACTGAAGTGAAGAGTGACTGGTGTTTCACATTCTAAAAGAACACTGAATAGGAGTCATCCTGTGACTGCACATATACTCAAAGCAAACAACTCTGACTTAGGACAGTCATCTCTTCCAGTGTCATATTTTGCTTAGTAAGAAGTCTTGCTTAACCTGAAAACAGTAGAACCCAGAACACTGAAAGCATTGTTATCAGCAGCTTTTAGAATTGGTATTTAGAAAAATGAGTGCTTCAGGTTTGATTGACTCTCCTTTGTCAAAATAGGATGAATATCCAGTGCTTCAAAATTGTACAGGAGCTTCCTACAGATGGGACAGAGTTGGTTGCTTCTGCACACCATAAGGGCAAACTGACCTCACCTGATACAAGCAAAAAACTCTTCTGATGCAGAGAAGCGTCTAACTGTTCTCCCATTGAAACAAATGTTTTAACATGAAACAGGGGCAGTCAGATGAAATTAAGGTACTTAATGACAAAAAGCTATTTTCCACCTGAAAGGATTATTTCTCCCTTCCCCCAAATAATTACTGGAGAGTATTATTTTTGCATTTATATAAGATCAAAATTGATGTTGTCTTTGGCAACCTTCCTGCAAAACCAGCTGTGTAGTTTAATTAACGTATCACTGAGCATACCTAAACACTGTAAATGAGACCATAATAGCAGGAATCAGACATTTAAGAGAATGTAGCTCTACCTAGCATTAAGAAAACAAAGAATAAACAAAGCTTTAAAGAATCAAATTTTGCAAACTGTTCATCACCTGGAAATAATGTAAATTACATTCTCTAATTTTTTTTGTTATATTTTTCCTGGAGACAGCAAAAACATTTGTAAAATGAAGATGAGCTTAATATCATGCTTGATTGGATAGACAAAAATACTACAGTAGCATGGTTATGACCTATTTTTCTAACAAGGAAGGAAAAAACCCACTGAGTGTCATGATTGCAGCTTCCTGAGAGAGGAAAGGAACACATTACACTGAAGGAATACAGAATAAGGGAGCCCAGAACTGGACCAAACATTCCAGGTGTGGCCTCACCAATGCTAAGTACAGAGGAAGTACAGATCAACTCCCTCAAACTACTGGCAACACTGCTCTTAAAACAGCTTAGGATACCATTAGCCTTTTTTTTCCGGCAAAGGCGTATTGCTGGCTCATGTTTGCCTTTGTGTCCACCAGGGTGGCTCCAGGTCCTTTGCTGCAAGGCTGCATTCCAGCAGTCAGACCCCAGCATGTACTGGTGTTGTTCCTCCCCAGCTGCAGGACTTTGCACTTCCCTCTGCTGAACTGCACAAGGCTGCTCCTGACTCAGCTCTCCAGTCTGCCAAGGACCTTGTGAATGGGAGCACAATCCTCTGGTGTCTCAGACAACTCCTCCTAGATCTGTCTACATCTCACCCTCCCTGGTGCTGCACAGCTTGGTGACTTCCTCTGACCTTCACTTGGTGACAGCTCTTGAACAGCAGTACACCTCCTGCATAAAAGAAGGACATCTCTCCCTACCTCAGGGAGAAGCTCTAGGCACTCCCTGTAGCCTGGGACTCGCAAGGCTGCATCCCCTATCTGATGTTCTGCCTGAGTTAAAGTCTCTGCCCCTGGCAAGGATAGGTGCTCCAAAACCTGGAGAAGGCACCCTGTGGCACATTGCGACCACATCTGAAGGTTTAGGCTGTTCTGAACTCAGATGAAGACCCCTTCTTTGCACTCTCCCACACAAACTGCTGCATCTGTTGGCTGTGTCTGGGAGCTGTGCTCCAGACCTGGTTGTCACAGAGGGTTCTCTCTCAAGCACCAGCTAAAACAGTGTTAACCATCCCTAACGAGCAGCAGCTCCAAAGGCAGCTCAGGGCACCTGACAGCTTCTCAGAAGCCACTAGAGCTTCCTCAGGCCCACATCCCTGTGGCTCACCTTACCTTGCCCTTACCAGGCAACAGCAGGCACCCCCAGTTTGACAGAGACTTCCCAGGAGTTCCCAGATGGACCCTGTCCCCATACATTGCCACGACAAAACCCAGACTCTGGGGCAAACTTCTACGCCTGTTCACTGCCTGTGGTAGCCTGTTCACGGCCTGGGGTGCTCAGAGAGCTGTGTTCTAGAGCTGGCTCTTACACAGACCTCTCCCTAGCCACCAGTTAGAAGTGTGCTTGACTCCCCCTAATCTGGGGGTAGGGAGATGGAATATGACTTGTCTGTATCATATATTCATGCACCACGTTTTAAGCTGACTTAAAAGGCACTCTGCCTCAAGAATTTAATGAGACTGGTCAGATGACGTTTGATTTATCTGATTATGCTTTAGGGTAAGATCAGTTTTATTTTGTTCATTTGGTAGGGACTGGCTCAGTCTTGTGTCTGAAGCATATGAAGGAAATAATGACAAAGATGTGCTTTGGAGTTCCAGAATGTAAAAGAACATCTGTAGGCCTAATACTATTCAGTTCCTACCAACTGTCTTCTTTCTCAATTGTCAATTAAATTTTAAAAACTAATTCTCCACATTATCTACCCTGGGCTATAGCTTAACTCCCTCCCCTCCCCAGAAGCTGTGAATAAATTAAAATGCTCGGATATTTAACTATTCATTTTTCTACCAATATCTTCTAAACTAAATTAAAGGGATGTCTAAGTAGCCTTATGTCCATCCTCGTGAGTGATGCAGTCCAGCAGATTCTGTGACTGCCAACCTTTGTGGTCGGGAATTGGACTGAGGATCTCAAAAATAAAAAGCCACATGAAGGCAGAAAAATCTGCTCTAGTAAGGCACAGCAGTATAGCTAAGGGTCACTGTTGACTCTTACCCTGTATGGATCAACACAGAGGGAAACTCATCACATTTCCACCAACATTTTATAAACCAGCATCAATCTGAACGTGTAGTCCAATAACTGCAAGGACATTTTTCATAAGTCATTCCAGAAGTAGAACTTTATAAGAGACAACTTCCAGTATTTACTCACACCCTCATTGAGGTTTTTAAAACAAACTAAAAGGTACAGGAGGAGTGGCTTAATTGCAGCACTGAAAATGAATCATTGCGCAAGCAGCCACACCCTGGAAAACACACTCTCAAGTGATGATGGTACAAATCATAGGGCTTTTCTGCCATCTTACTTAAAATACTATTTTCATTTTCATAGTTAATTTTTTCATAAACCAGTGTTTACAAACAATACAATAATCTCCAAACATGCCAATGTATTGTGATGCATTATGATCTCGCACTCTCATGTATAGAGAGTGCACAATAACTGAACAAAGGTAAAGTCAGAGACCTCAGTTTCTAGGGTATCAGTCTAAGGTTCAATCCAAATTTGCTTAAACTTGTTAAACTTACTATCTATACACAAGTGTCTGCCTATAAGCAGCAAGGAATCAACTTTTCTTTGTCAAAGATCTCCTTGCTTGGTTCCTCTTCTTTAAGCAGATATTTCCCAATAATATACATTGTGGCACAAATTACACTTTTTTTTTTCATTCAAGCCAGTTGACTGGATGAAATCTACAACCACAGCAACATGGTAGTTGCAGTCATTATGCTTATAACCTAAAAACTGGATAAAATTGTTTAAGTACTCACAGTTCTAGGCAGCTTCTGCTATCCAATTCCTCTGTTCTACATAGCTTCATTTTCAGAGAATCATAAGAAGGGCTTGGGTTAGAAGGGATCTTAAAGATCAGCTAGGTCCAACTCCCTGTCATAGGCAGGGAACCTTCCATTCGACCAAGTTGGCTCAACACCCCATCCACACTGGCCTTGAACACTTTTAGGGATCAGACATCCACAGCTTCTATGAGCAACCTGTCCCAGTGTTTCACCACCCCCACAGTAAAGAATTTCTTCCATGTGACTAATCCTAACCTACCCTCTGTCAGTTTAAGCCTATTGCCCCTTGTCCTATCACTAAAGGCCCTGCTAAAGGGTCCCTCCGGCTTCTCTGTAGCCTGTTTTAGGTACTGAAAGGTGCTCTAAGGTCTCTCTTCTCCAAGCTGAACATCCCCAACTCCAGAGGTGCTCCAGCCCTCTGATCATCCTTGTGTCTCTCCTCTGAATTTGCTCCAACAAGTCCACATCCTTCTTACGTTGCGGGCGCCCCATAGCTTGATACACACTCCACAGTGGGGTCTCACAAGGATGGGTAGAGGGGGAGAATCACCTCCCTCAACCTGCTGACCATGCTTCTTTCAGTGCAGTCCAGGATACAGTTGGCTTTCTTGGCTGCAAACACACATTGCTGGATCACACTGAGCTGTCAACCAACACCCCCAAGTTTTTCTCCTCATGTCTGCCCTCAATACATTCTCCACCCAACTTATATTTTGTATCCATCCCCAACAGTCACATACGATTGCAACCCCCATCAGCATCTCAGTTGGTAAAGGATGCTGCCACACAGATTTTTGAGTTCCTTGCCCCACTAACAAAACATCTTTCCCATGGTTATTGCAACAGTCCACCCACACAGACAATTTTATTCATGAGACAAGACTAATCAGGTTACTAAAGACTTTGGAAACCTGACATTTCAAAACATTTATTTAAGCCAACTTCTGCCATCATTATAACAGCATTAATGGGCTGATACAACATAAGGTGGTATATCTGATTACACACATCAGCTTCGGCTTGTCTCCCCACCCTTCACACGTTTTTTGTGTGATTGGGGGCAGGTCAAGAGCATAGCTAAGTTATTTACTAGAAGAGTAGAATGCCCTTTATTGAAGCATGGAAGTCAAACTCGGTTCTTCATATTCTTCATGCTTTTCTCTACAGCCTCGCTCCTTACAAAGAAAATCACCCAGGTGCTTCAAAATGCAATGAAGCCATCTTTGCAAAGGTTTGTGTTGAGACCTCTAACTCATCCCTTCTGAAACTCTGTGCCGTGTAAGTCTACCTAAATCTACTATATAATCCACATAAATCCACTACTATTGCTTCAGCATAGTAGTTATAGGGATGAATCACAGAAGTTTTCTCTAATTGCACAGCTTTGTCAATACCCACAGTGGAAGAACACAGGGAGACATTAATCCATTCACCATGATAAAAGTATCTACAGGCTTAAACAAAGAATAAAAGACCATGAAGGTCACAATTCTACACACTTTCCCTTCAGGCACAAATATATCTTTTTGTCTAATAGTACGAATATGAACAAAAGAAACAACGAAGGGACAAACTATCTCAACCAAATGCTCAGAGTTTGGTTCTTCATAAGTCTTTTCTAGAAGCTTAAGCTGCAGAAAAATGATTTAATGTCATGCTGTGATGCCGGCACACAGTGCCACCAGACAACAGTGACACATGTCAGAGAATGCATTCAAAAGAAGCAGATATGGGAAGATGTCTAAGCTTTCTAAGTTGCATAGATACAGAAATTCCAGTCTCTTGTGAGAGAGACCACAAGCAAAAAGAAGTATTTCAGTGTCACCAGTATTTGATAATACATGAAAACGTACACACTGTTCTTGATTAAATATTTTCTTTGTTTCTATCTACCTCAATCTTGGAGACCAAAGCAATAAATCACAAACAATTCTCTTACTTTTCCCAACTATAAAGGAATTGCACAGATACTTCAAAGAAGGTAACAAAAATAGCACTATTTTATTTGTTTCTCTATACAATTTCTGAATTTTTGACTTACGGAAGTATTTCAAGGTCTCTTCTATTTGCTCTGTTGTTAAGTCAATATTCGCATCAGGGGAAATGAGAGGTGTGTGAAGCCAGTCGTCGTGGTCATAACCATAGATTGTATCTGCTCTTAGCTTATAATGAGGCAGCTGTTCTTCCAGCAGACTGATGATTTCAACTTCAGGAAGGTTGGTACTATTGCACACATCTGGTAAGAGAGAGAGAACAATCTCTGTTAGTTACCTCAAGTCAGGTACTATACATACAAGCTAGCAAAGACGGCACTTTCATAGAACGCCCTAGGTTTGAAGGGACCGTAAAGATCATCTAGTTCCAAGCTCCCTGCTGTGGGCAAGGACACCTCCCACTGGATCAGGCTGCTCAGAGCTTCATCCAGCCTGGCCTTAAACACTTTCCAGATAGGCCAACCACAGTTTCTCTGGGCAACCTGTTCCAGTGACTCACCACCCTCACAGGAAACAATTTCTTCCTAACATCTAATCTAAACCTACTCTCAGTTTGAAGCCATTCCTCCTTGTCCTCTCACTACTTACCCAGGTAAAAAGTCCCTCTCAATCTTTCTTGTAGGCTCCTTTATGGTAATGGAAGGTCACAATTAGGTCACCCCTGACCCTTCTCTTTTCTGGGCTGAACAAACCCAGTGCTCTCAGCCTTCCCTCATAGGAGAGGTGCTCCATCCCTCTAAGCATCCTGGTGGCCTCTTCTGGACTTGCTCCAACAGGTCCATGTCTTCCCTTTGCTGGGGACCCCACAGCTGGACGCAGCACTCCAGGTGGGGTCTCAACAGAGTAGAGTAAAGGGGCAGGATCACCTCCCTTGCCCTGCTGGCCACACTGCTTCTGATGCAGCCCAGGATATAATTGGCTTTCTGGGCTGTGAGTGCACATTGCCGGTTCATGTCCAGCCTCTCATCCACCAGCGTTCCCAAGTCCTTCTCGGCAGGACTGCTCTCAATCTATTCATCTCCCAGATTTTGCTGTATATGAAGAACAATTAGATACTAATCAGTTTAGAAGATACGGCTAGCACAAACTATCCTAAAATAGCCTGTTTACTAGTAGAAAATACAAGGGCATAATCTCAGAGACAAAAAGCCTGACCTCTAGAAGCAGGGACTCATCTATTGAAGAATAAGGGGAGTAGGGCGGGGAATAGACAGACAGTGAGTATTAAAGCAGAGTAGTTACAACCTCAGCGTGAAGAAAGATTAATGCACAGAGGAATTTACATTTTTGATGTTCTGCTTCAAAGATTATTTTTAGCTTGTAAGCTTTATATATCTCTTTATCTTGGTCTTTGACCACAATATAGTACCACTATACTTTTTGCCTTTGCTGCTGGCAGATTTTTCTCAAGAAAAAGAAATCCAGGATTGCAATTGCAAAGTGTCACAGTTCACACCTAAGACACACTGGTAAAGTTGATTGCAAGAACTTTCAGGGCACCTTTTGACACTATCCTGACCTGCATTTTGTGATGCAGTCCTTCATGTTCACAAATATATAGAGTTTGCACACAGTTTTAAAAATGGATACCAAGAGCCAACATCAACTGCAAAAATGTTGCAATTAAAATTAGAGCTTTAAATATAGGGCAAGAAGTAGCTGAGCAGTTTTAACACAGAAAATCCCAATTAAAGGTAGAACCTTTTTTACCATGAGGATGGTCAAACAGGGACACAGAGAGGCCAGGAACTCGAGTGCGCAAGGCCATGAGCACTACACCCTAGAAGGTCTGCTTTTAGTAGAAGTCAGAACAGATTACCTCCAGAGGTACCTTACAACCTATATTATAATGAAAAGTTCTGTGTGTGTGTCAATACCCAAACCAGGAATGATAGTTCTAAATATGTAACTTTAATTAACATATAAAATTAACGACAATGTATTGCTAAATATTTATTAGGAAATAGAGCAACCTGTGGTGTGTTTGATGATCTAAGTATTTGCAAAAATCTGCCCATTTTCCATTCCAGGACAAAAAGAAAACATTACTGTGTTATTGATCCCAACAACACCGAAAGCCCCATTTAAACCCAAGCCCCCAGTGCTGCAGACAGGCAGGCTCTGTTCCCTGCTGATACTGACTCACTTCCTGGGCTTCCTGGATTGCTACAGACTCATGGCATCGGTCTGGTGATCGACCCCTGGAGAGGCAATTTGAACTCTTACTGCCAGCACCTTTGCCCTGCTCTGGAACAAAGGGACCGGGCTCTGCCAAAAAGGACTGTGCCCTTCCCATCCTGTCAGCTGCTTGTAAGGCAGCCCTGCTCTTGCTGCTTCCTGACAAAGGCATCAATTTTTGTAAGAGAAACTTATTCTTTCTAGATTGATGTAGACCTGCAATTCCACTGTAATCCAGTGGAGCTCACCTCTGTCAAAGGAGGGAAGGGAGGGGGGAATGGCAAAGTAACACATACTTTTCTATAGACCCCAAATTACTTCTGGTTTTTATCTTTCTAATCCAGAAATTACATTGTCAAAAGCATCCCAAGCACTAAAGACTGCAAGAACATTACTATTCTATCAGACAACAGGGCAGAGGATACAAAGATGAATTCATACTCTCAATCTCCTCCTTATATACTTCACAAAATCCTGAAATTAGTACTATAGTCCACTTGGGAAAGTTGTATTGTACCTTATGCTTTAAGGAGTCTGCTATTACCTCTCAGGAGGTATTCTCCTCTGCTTTCATCCAGGCTGTTCTGCTAATGGCAGGACATATGTAACTGTCCTTCAACCCTCACCTGCACAAGGAAGTAGGATCAGGCTCCCACATGTGTAGCAATGCTGTTTTTATGGAGCTCTGTGCAATGCCAGAACCAGCCTGCACATATCATTTTAAGGGGTCTTTGCCACTTTCTCAGAGGACTACTGACTTACACAGAGAAATAAGATCTGTTCCCCACGCTTTGAAAGATGAGAGCCTGTAACTACAAACCTCTCTTTTTCCCTGGTTACCTTTTTAATTGCTGACATCTTAGTGTCTGCAACCATCTGAGTTCAGAAAAGCCAGCTGTTCTTCTAAAATGCACATGTTGACACCCACTAAACATTCAAAGACCTCTCTGTGTATGTGTATAGGCAAAGACTTTTTTTTATACATCTATCTTTGGATTACCAAATTGCTCTCAATTACAAGAATATGGAGTTGATTTTTTTTTTTGTTGGGGCTGTCTCGGGGGAGGATTTTTGCTGAAATGTTAGTTCTTCTCTTAAGAAAAATATAAGAGTTTACACAACCTGACTGAGATGGTCTTCTTGGGAACAAGGAAATAAAAATTTTGAAAAATTCAAGTCTTCAGTGTCTTTCTCCTTTTTTATTAGGATTTCAAAAGAAACAGTTTGACTTCATAGATGAAAAGAGAAAGTTCCAGATAAATAATTTCGTACAGAGAAATAAACTGGTTTGTTGTACCACAAAAAATAGCAAAAAATAGAATGCAAAAGAAGTTACCAATACAATGTGAGGAGGAAAAGAACCTTCACAGATGCACACACAAAAGAAATCCATATATCTTTATTGTGGAAAAGAAATCCACTAGAACATGAAGGACAGGCAGTAAAGAAATAAGAATTATTGTGGAACAAAAGTCAACCAAGACCATTTTTCTACCCTACCACATAATAAATCCTGAGCATTCCTGAGCAATTCAAAAGGCCTAAGAACTGGAAAAGATATTAATGAGTAATTGGAAAGACAACTTTTTATGATGCTATTGTCATTAACTTCTATTGCAATCTCAAAATCTGCATACCAGCAGGAAACAGAACAGGCTCTGATATAATTGCCTATTCAGAAAAAACAGGACACTGTAATTACACTTGTTCATGACTAAACATTAGTTTACCATTTAAATCACAGCAATATTCCCAGTGCTACAATTACGGAGTCTTCCCCTTCACTTTTTCTCCCTTCCCTTTTCTGAGATGCAGGCAGTTGTTAGGAAATGGTATGCAGACTAATACCATTCCACATCCTCTGTAACACCATACACTTGAAAGAATTAACTGATCATTAACAAAAACTGATACAACAAAATATCCTTTTGAGCTGCTGTTATGGATTTTGGGTTTTGTAATCTAAGCAATTTTAAAACTTGCAGTCTTCTGGACATCCTTGGCAAGCAGAAACTTCTATAAGCAAATTACAACTAACTTAAATAGCTAAATGAATTATGAACTCATGACTCTTACTAAAGCATGGGTCATTCCAGGTTCTGCTTTTGAAAGAACATAGTTAGGAAATAAGATTTGATAAGGCTCTTGCACACTCTAGAACTCTACAGCTTTCAGTACTTCATAGAAATTATTATATATCTAAAAAATAAAATTTGTTAAGTCTTTTTCGTATTATTTTTGCAAGTAACATGTTCCACTGCTTTGCTATCTTTTTAGCTTAAATGCATAAACACCTCACTTCACTATTTTGTTGAAAATATATATTTTTTCATGCCCTGTTCCTCAGGAAATAGAGAATGTGGTCAATGTGCTTTGCAGGAGTTTTCAACAATGTTCCTTCCCGTGCTATGTTTTCTAAACCAGATTAAGGCAAATTCTTTCAAGGACATTTGTCCTGATGAATTTGATGTTTCAGTTTCTGATCCTCTCTTTCTATAAAGATGTAAAACAGGCAGAACACTCCAGCTGAGCTCTCTTCTACATATTTTCTTACTACTTCAGTATCCCTTGGGTAGTTAGTAATGGATTATGTACTAGCTTGTTCCATATCTTTTCATATATTGGCATTTTAATGGCTGGTGTATCTATCCTTTTCTGGACATCTTAAATCTCTCTACTACCTCCCTCCCAACTTAAGACAGCCACTTAAGTTTCACAGGTTGTTTCAGCTTGCTTACATTTCCTTAGAGGAATTTTTACTACACTTGCTGAGCTAGCTACCTTTGACTATTTCATCAGTTTCCTTTCTTCTAGTCACACCTCTATACATACAAAATGCACTAAACCTTGTAAATTAAGCTTTCATTGTGGAGATTGAAGCAAGGATGGGAGGGTGGCTTTTTCTCCCCCTGCCCCCCCCCCTTTTTCTTTAATTTTTCTTCTGCAGATGAAGAGACATAACTTTTAGGACAACCATGTCCACGTGAAGATAAGAGCAGACTTGGTTATTTTCAGATACACACTTACATCCTTCCTCTGCTGTCAAGTGAACAAGGATTGATCAAATAGAAAATGAAGTGAGAGTTCTAAAACAATGGGAGCTGACTGTATCAAAGCAGCACAGCTCTTCAAGGACTGCAACTGCCCCCCCTGTGCACAGAACATTAGAGATCATAAGGCATTGCGTAGGGAGCTGTCACCCACTATCATTTTCCTCTTGCACTCATACAGCCATACAGTACATTAGGTCACTTCCCATACAGCACTAAATATATCTGTAGCTGTCAGTGCTACTTGGATGGGTGGAACTATGCCAGCATCCCATGAACAAGCAATTCAGCCTCAGTTAAACTAACTTCAACTCAGACTAAGTTCAACGTGAAACATGGGCAGACAGATTTGAAGATCTTCCTTCCAAACAACATGGTCATCTACAGCAACTCACTTGTCAAACCGTATTCCCTACCAGGCTTTTGGGTTTCACCTGTTTACAGCTATGACTGAATAGATGTATCTTACTGTAGAAAAGGAAAACACAGCTTGACCTATAAACAAGGAGCACCTTTTCAATGTCAGCAACAACTTCACATAAAAAGTAGTGATAAATTCAGAGAACGAACCTAGAACAAAGACAAGGGACAAAGAGGTGGGGAGGAGGGTGGTGGCTGACAAAGAAAACTCCCAAAAATACACAAAACACATTCACAAAGAAAGCAAACCCTCAAATCTCAAAGCCTGGCATCTGCAGCTTTTAGAAACAAGCTTATCAGTACGGTCATTGCAAAGAACATAAAATACATAGTTTCTGCCTGTCTGAAGTCTGGTCCAAACCATCCCCGATCTTTATGGCTCTACTGGTTCGCTGGCGAGCAGAGCTGTCTTCCCAAGGTTAAAGGGTTTCCAGGTCTCCACAGGACCTGCCGGCAGCACACAGTGCCACCTGCTGGAACAACGGCCTTATTACCCAAACCCCCAGACCCCACAGGACATTCTGTCAGCCAGTTTCTCGCTTTCAGCCCATTGCTGTAAATGGAACAAAACAGTTGCTCGTAAACCCAGCCTTGCCACCAATCAGGGCTGTGCTCAAGGGACACGCCTGAACACACAAGTCATGACAAGAAAGACCACAAGAAAGCTAGCCAGAGAAAGTATTGTTCCCAGAGCACAGTGCTCCGGAGTTATGGTTCTGATGGAGGTCAACACCTTGCAAACAGCAAAGACAAAGCAGCCTTGCTACCCTGAAGTGCCTCCCCTGAGCAAAGGGAAACAGTTGCTGTACAGAACTGGTGTGTTCAGCAGAACAGCTCCACTCTAAACTGTGACCTCGGGGAAGGGCTGGGCTGCTTGGCAACCTTCAAAATGTAAGCTTTGGTCATCACGTTGTATCACCCACTCACGCTGTCCATCTTCCAAAAGACTCCAATGCATCAACCCTCAGCAGCTGGCACTCAGCCCTCTATAAATAAGCAAAAAAAACCCCAAAAACCAAAAGCAAAGCAAAAATGCCTCAGTAGTCACTCTCAGGCAAATCTTTAATTTCCTGCATCAAAACTAAAACATCGTGAATTGTCACAACCATTTGAGGTAGCTGAGGAAAGACAATTAGATAACAGCACAATAACAAAAACAGGTAAGAGAAACAAGGAAACTCTGAAGAAAGCAGGAAGAATGAAGAAGTCTACTATACTACATACTCCTCTCCTTGGTTTTCAGTCCTGTCCTATTTCCCACACACATATTAGTCACCCTTGACTCTCAGCTCTCTAAAGGTGTTTTTAAGTTTCTCAGTTTTACATCTTTAAGAATGACCAGTGAATAAATAACAATCCCAAAAAATAAAAAGCACGCAATACCTGCAAAGGGTCAATTCCAATGCTGGCTCCCTACTAGTTAAGGTAAAAATGAAGGTTCTCTGCACAAAAGGGCTACAGCACAGAGGCTAAAGTCCAGCCACACATAACACAAGAATCGAAGTTCATCAAGTTGAGGCAATTCCATGCTAAACACTAATGCATCTTGACTGCTGATTTTGCTCATTTCTGACACTGAGATTAGCCACCTAATCAGCTCAACAGGCAGCCAAGAGGCCATGACTACATTAGACTACTTTCTCAGCAGACCCACAAGTCTAAAGCCTAATGATATTCCAGCAAGAAAGATGATCTTTAAAATGTTTTTCCGGCATGTATTTCCTGCTTGAAGCAGCCCAATAGCCATTACCCCCATGCTTTCTGTCCATTTGGATAATGATGGAATGGAGTGAACTAGTCATTACCATTGTGAACAGATCCACATAAAAATGAAAAGCAGAAGGAAGAAACTTCAACACCACAATTAGGCTGCTAGTCTACTGAAAAGGAAAACATAGCCTGTAGTCATCCATTATATGAGCTCTATAGGCCCACACAGACACAGCCATTAAGTATTAACTGAGGTGCAGAATTAAAAATATTTCTTGAGCCTTATTTAACAATTATTCTGTGCATATACTTGTAATAGGCAAAACCTTAGAACTTACCATATTCCTATCCAATCTCAGTTCTGTGATGCCCAGAATGTGGATACCTATACTGAAGTCTGACAAATACTACGCTGAACTCAAGACCATACACACACACACACTACATCTGTTTAATGTCAAGCGAGTGATTAGTTTTTAGGATAAAGAAAATTACTTCTAATAAAAACAAAATGTGTTGACAACTCAGTAACTTACTCAAAGAGAAAGACAGCCTTACATCTCACTTACACATCTCACTGCTGGCTGCAAAGCCAAATTTCTGGAAGAAACACTCTTCAACAACAAAGCTGTCTTGCACCCTTAAAAACTCCAACTCCCCAAACAGCTGTGTCAGCTTCTGTAATGACTGGCATGACATTCCAATTTTGGAATTGCAAGTCCTGCCACACCTTTAAAAAAAGTTGTTTAAGGAATGATTCTTCTGCCCCTGAACATGAAAAACGCTGCACACAATCCAGTCTTCCATGGGAAAATAAAAGACCCCATGCCTTTTTTGTCTTAGTCAAACATGCCAGTTAAAGACTGGGATGAAGTTTGGAATGTCAAAGATGAAGCCACTGCAAAGTGCAGTTCCAGTGTGAGGAATGTCATTGTTTACCAGCTTAAAGTCTCCCTACTTTGGTTCCATCCTACACACACATTCCTGCTGGGTATAAAAGCGGAGACAGATCTTGATGATGAGAGTCCATTGAACTATTAGGACCATACTGTACATTATGTCACAAATTTAAATGAACTTTGCTTTAAATGAACAGTATGGAAATGTTTCTCCCTGTAGATAAATGCACCCATACTCACAATTCTTACATTAAACAGAAAATAAAACTTCACCACACCATGGTTATTCTTTCAGAGCAATAACAAAAGCTATTCATGTACCAAATGCATGCTGGCAATGCACTGTTCAGCAGCAGTAAGAATAAACACATTCATTAACCATTAGGTTCTTCCAGCTGCCAAGACAGACTGCGAATGTCTCAAAAACCCATTGATAAATCACAGAGTACGGAAAACTCTGAAAAGCAATTGTCCTGCTTTTGCTTGTTTTTCAGCCCAGCTACAAAATGTGCCAGCTGCTAAACAATGGCTGTCAACCAAGTTTTCACAGAATCACACGCAAAATGTAAGAACGAAATCTTATGTAGCTTGCTCTTTACAGGCGCTTACTTTAAATGAAAAATGTGTTGTTTCATGATGGACACATACATATACATTGAGGGAGAAAGGTAAAGATGTTATGGAGTTAAATTACGGAATAAAATTATTTTCACATATTTAAATGCATCAACATAGCTTTTTTGTCTTCCTGTACTAGTCAGTGCACCACAACAGGGAAACAAAAAATGCAAACCAAAAACACAACACAAAAAAACATCCCCAAAAAACCTACTAGGCACTTGCCTTCAGTTCCTTCTCCAAAAAACCAACTCAGAACACTGCTGAACACTTACTGCTCTCATTCATCCCCCACCTCGAACAAAGTATGCAATTGGGAATGACAAGTGCTTCCCAAAACAAGGCAAATCTAGGGTAAAGAATCTAAAATATGTCACACTGGACTTCAGTAATTCCCGCAGTTGCTTTCAGAGTGACTCCAGAATTGGCAGTTTACACTAAAACCATGTATCATGTTAGGAAGAGGAGCACAAATAAGGAAGAGGACTAAATAGCAATAGCAGCAGAATTCTGCTTGGGAGAAAACCAACCAGCTAAACGTCACCAAACCACAAAAAGATATTCCTTGATAGAATAAAAACATATGCCTGAGATGGAGATTAAGAGGTAGCATAACAATCCGTCCTAGGAGTGGAATCAGGAAAACACACAAAGTTATTGGAAAAGGGTAAGAGCTGGAAAGCAACTGAAGGGGTGTAGGGGGTGGCAGGGAGGATGGGAGATGAGGGGAAAGAGGACATGCATGAAGCCGACTTAGAAAGCACTCAAAGCCAGACAGAAAATTCAGAACAGAGGCAAGGATGCAGCAGGCAGAAAATAAGATATTCTGTCAGAGTACACTAGACAGAACTACAGTCAGACTCATAGAATAGTTCCAGTCATGCCAAAGGAGCTATCTCATGTTAATAGGACTAGCATTTTTTGCATGCTTTAGAGAAAGGAAGAGTGCTCAAAATTTAGGAATAGCTTCTTATAGGAAGTGGCAGGAGAGAACTTGGAGAAGAGGCCAAAACTAGATCAAGCTCATAACAATAACAAAGTAAATGGGCTAAGAGCCCACATTTTCATACTTTTATTTAAAGAAGAAACTAAGAAAGCTGGAAGAGGAATAGGCAGGGATGTAAAAATGATGGGAGGTTTTCAGAATCATAAAGATGAATTCAAAAAGGGAAAGAAGAACTGATATTCACCAAAATACTGCATAACTAGGACAAATACTTACAGAAACCAGTGCAAGACTGGTGTCACTGCACACAGGCAGTAAAAACTATGAACTTCCATGGTAAAACAATCATAAGGTCTGGGTAAGATAAAGTCAGGGACAGGTTCCAACAACTAACTAGTTCTGCATGATGGGGGGTACTTACATTGAGAGGAGACTAGTGAGGGTGGCTGAGTGCCTGATCTCTTTCTGGAGTCAGAAAATACAGTCCTGAGACAGCTGGGCCAACCCAGCAGAGCATGTCCTAACGCTCTTTGAGTTCCAGCTCCACCAAGCACTACCTCACATCTCTTCTATCCTATTGACAAAACTGAGAAAAACATGGAAGTCCCACCCCAAACCAGGAACTACAAAAGAAGAAAGTGGTAGAGCAAGTTTATGCTGTGTAGGAAACAAGCACTGAAAGAGAAAGGTAACCACAACAGAACTCGGAGTTTCAAATAAAGGGAAGCAATTCAAAACTGTTAGTATTTTAACAATACTTAGTAACCATTTAACGCTTAGAATTCAACCACTCAGACTGTAACAGGTACCAAAACCAACTATAGCACCCTGTTTAAAATAGCCTCAGAATAGCAAGCGCCCAATTCCTGCTGCTATCACACGCACCCAAAACAGAACAGCCACAGGTAACAGCATTTGCCCCATCTCCTGCATAGCAAGAGTAAAGCATTCTAGTAACAACCTGTAATACCTAAGTCCCTGTGGAGTTAACCTTGGGGCAATCATACCTTATCACACTTGGAATGGAAGGAATAGAAATTCTGCCTTTCAAAACAAAAACATGCACTCTAGGAGACACACACACACGCACTGGAATGGAAATTCTGTTGGCTCTAGGCATGCCTTTTAAAATAAAGTGGTTACAGAAAAAAACGGTCAGAATGACATCACCTATCTGTAGGAGCAGTAAGATATCAAAATTGGCCGATGCTGCCATGAGGAGGAGTAGTTTGGTAGAATGGAATCTCTGTTTCATATGAGAACATATTTAAAGCCTAAATAAGAACACAGAAAGGATGAAAACTCAGAGAAAACTTTTTGCACCCAAACATTCCTGGGAGATCGTGAGTGAGGCTTGACAGTGAGAGACATTTGGTTTCTCTAGATCTTCTGACTACCCTTTCACTGCAGTCACTGCAGTAATGTAGAAGTTACACAACCTGCAAGGAAGGTCAAACAATACCAACTTTTCTCAGAGAGACCTCCCTGCTGAAAGAAAAAGATTTTATTGTTTGACCCCCTTCAGTGATGTAACCTTGTTTTTAGAAATTAAAAAGAAAAAAAATCAACTTGTGTTAATTGCAAACAAAATAAGACACCGAGCAGGTTATTACCACAAAGAATTTCCCAATAACCCAAGAGCTGTCAGGAAATTATCCTGAGCACAACAGGCAAAAAACACACTCCTATATGCATTTGGTAAGAGTAATTAGGACAATGAATAAATGAATCATGCAGACTAATGAAGGAGCTAGGCAATTTAAATTACAGTCCATTCATTCTCTCCCTTTTCAGAGAAGGATGAAGGAAACCTAGATGGCATATTAAGCAGTTAGCTCTTGAATTACAAAGTACATCATGCCAAAATCATTGCAAATAGTGAGTATTCAGACAATGCAAAAGCACACCGAAAGTTAACCTACTGAAGATGGCTGTGTTACGCATGTTTTAAGAGAAACAAAGAAAAAAAACAAAAAAACCTCACAAAAACATTCTGGCAGTCAGACAGCTGTCACAGGAGTAAATCTATACTCCAGTGATAGTTCAGACTTCCATCCCCACTGTACTCTTCATTTTCAGAGCAGGATTTGTCTCATAGCAGTTGATGGATAAGAAAGAAAGGCAATCAGACTAAGAGGCTTTTATAATTCACAAAATTGGGACTACTGAGCAACTTAGTGATACTCTGCTTTTTCATGTCAAGATTACAGCCCTTTCTGCTCTACAAAAAACAGGACGGGGGGGTGGGGTGTGGCGTTAAGACAGAGAAGAAAGCCCCCAACCCTAGCTGCTGTTTCTGTTAATATCTCACTCTCAATATCCAGGTCTGTGCTGTGATTACAGGAAAGACAGACGTCTCTAAAAGCATTCCCATTCCCTTTCCAGCAAAAGGAACACTAGATGGTGCTACATTTGTATTCCTATCTCTACGCTCTCAGATGAATGGGAGCAGCAAGAAAAAGTCAAAAAGGAAAAAAAATCAACTAGGACAGGATAGGTGCCTCCCACACATAGCAGCAGCAGCAACATGTCACTTCCATACAGTGCTGCCCCACTGTCCACCAACCTTGCGACTCGAGTCTCCTTCAGCCCATTCACCAACAGGAGCTCCACAATTGATAGCAGTAGAAACTAAGTCAGACTGCATTGACCTCTTCTCTTAAATCTTGCTAACAAAACCCAAAATGAATTATTACGAAACAAAAAAACTACAGCAAACACTGAGTCCATTTTCAGGTTTAATACTGTTAGAAAATATGTGCTCCATCAGCACTTTTTATAACAACTCTTAAAACATTCATAAACAATTTTTTTTAAATTAATCAATTGACTTACTTCATTTGCCCTTCTATGCTCAAGTTAGCATAGATTCAAAAGCATTTACTTCCATAACACTTTCGTTACAGCAACTACGAGCTGCTTTTTGTCACCCAAACATAACGTTCGGTTATGCCAACATAACTGCTTTTAGGCCACACAGTAGGATAGATCAGAAGTGTGACCTCATCTCCCCTCTGACACAAAAACAGAGCAAGGATTCTATCCAGACCAGTTGCCCAAATACCTCCAGTTACAATCCCACAGAAACCTGCACAAGCACAATTCTGAGGTGGTTTGGGGACAAAAAATGTTTAAGCCAATCCTGTTTCCAAGAAAACACACTTAGCACAATCAGAATGTGCAATGCTCTCAGCTACATTACACCTGCTCTTGGGTCCCAGGCAGGAAAGATCGTGCCGCTGAGAGAGAATGCCAAAGTACCTCTCTACTGCCAGCAAACAAAAACATCAACAACAAAAAAGGAAACAGCAAGAATTAAAAATTCTTTGAGCATCAACAGTCTTCTTGAAAAGTTAAATTGCAAAATGTGCACATCATATAATTTATTATTGGATATATAACTCCAATTAATTACCATTAGCTGGTTACATTTCAGAAAGCATCACCACACTGTGCCTCAGTTTCCCATTCTTTCTTAAATGTAATCAAGCCTTTATTTGCAAGAAGCGACAAGGTCGGTTTAAGCTAAAAGAGCTTCACAGTTCAGACAACAAACCCTGCATTTGAAATGGAAACTGCCTGTCATTTCATAACCATAACTAAACTGAGTTACAATGATTATTCAAACACAAAAGAATTGGGTCAGCTGACCACACCACTAAGAATCTAATTCTATTTAAAATACCATAGTTCAACACATATTCAATTTATTTATATGAATCTATAATAAGAAGGCATTTAACCTTTCGTAAAAGCATGCAGATGAAGCTGTTCTGTATACCTTAACTTTTATTGTTCCAGAACTAATGTGACAAAAATGAAACGGCTTTGAAATGCAAAAATATGTACAGGCAAAATGTGACGTTAGATCCTATCTCTCCCATCCTTTTTCTCCCACCTCTTATCAAGATAAAAATCTAAATTATGTTGACCATTAGGGCAAGCATTCCCTGAACTTCAGGCTGCGGTGTTTCCTTCCCCTCAACCCTAACTTTGTTTTTCCAAAAAAGCTTCAAATGGTTCAGCTTTCCAAGTACATAAATATAGTAACCTAGTTTCACAGCTGTCATTGGTCTAGCCTATGTGCAAGAGCCTTAAACCTTACAAAGTGCTTTCATTGAAAATTCAAGTGCTTGTGAAATCACTTCTTAAAGAAGGAAAAAAAACCCACGCAGAACACCAGCAGCATTGTCCATGAACCAGATACCCCATCAAGAGCTCAAGAACAGAAGCTTAACCTCTGCATCCTTCCCAAGATGAAAGATTTGACTGCTTACCAGTAATGGTGCAGGCATCTCTGTACTCTCTGGAGTCTGGCACATCATCTTCCACCCCTTCACTTACATAGTGCTCTTCGTGGATGCCTGTGTCGCAGGCTAGGACTGCATGATTCGACAGCTCCGAAGGAGGCACAGTGCCGGCCAAAGTGCAGTCGTGCAAAGCTGTGGCGTCCAGCTTGGCAGGTTTCACAGGGTTGTACAACGTGCCATCAGGGGGACCAGCACTGGAGACTGGGTCTGGCTGGCACAGGCAGAACTCTTTCTCTTTGCTAGGGTTGGCTTCAAGAAGTCTGCAAAACACAAAAGAAACAAATGTTCAGTTCAAGCCATTCCAAACAGCATAAATTAAACAGATCATTTTCTTTTCCTTTAACACTACTTTAACCTAACAAGTGCAGAAAATACTGAACCCCCAACATTCTTCTCAGAGCAGCTGCCTATCTCTGCACCCTTGCACAGTCATGTAAAGTAGGGAAGTGCTATTCCTTGCACCATATTATTTACCAACAGTTGATTAAATATTCATATTTTTGCCTATTCCAATTTGCAGCAAGCACAGTCCATTCACCTTGGCTCATTCACCAACTTTCTCTTATGTCAGCCAAGGGAAAGCTCTATGTAACCCAGCATCCTGTATGAGCCAGGTCACGCAGACAGATTGCATCACATGTTGATTTACTGCAACTTTATTAACATCATAATTTGAAATTGACTGATAGTAAACAATAAAAAAATGATTAGAGGCTTATACTATAACCCTACTAGACTTTCCTTTCCACTGTGCCACCCTGCTCAGGCTGGTCCCTCACTGCCACACTGGCAGGTGGCATCTTTGTTCCCTTTACAGAGTACACAGTAAACAGAACTCAAGGTGCACTGGGTTAAGCGGGGGGACCACTTATTGCTGCTTCCCAGTGCTTCAGCCTCAAACAGGGAACAATGCCTCCCAAAGCTGCATACTGATGCTCCTAGCAAGGTTAAATTGGCCAGAGAAGCAATAAAGAAAAGCACATTTCCCTCCCCCAAAACTTCACAAAACCTTTTGTGTAAGGGGCTAAAGGCACTGCAATAACCGGTGGCATGGTACTGCTTTTGGTTATCAGCAGTACAAGGAAAGATGCAAATGCTTATTTCTGCTAGCAAAGGAAAATGGAATCACGCGATTACAGAAAAACACACCTGGGAAAAAACAGACTTGAAAGACCTTATACATGTAGTAGCTGAAGAACAGGCCACACAGGTACACCCAGACTACATGGGAAGAGCAGAAAGACAGCCAGCAAGAAGACACAGTTGCACTTGTTTGCAAGCATATGGTGCATGTGCAAGAGCAGCAACAGAACATGCTGTGTTCAGTGCTTCATTGGGAACCAGATATACTACAGTTTTCTCAAGAATCCTATGAAAAAGGTTCCCTTTTATCTCTAGGAACACGACCAGATAACCTTATTTTGCCGTTAAAGTTACACTCAGGATTTTGGCACCTTATTTTCTGGTATTTCTAGCCAATAATATTATTGCTTCACCAAGGCATGACAGTATTTGTAGAAACTCATTGCAAGACTCAAGTATCAGTCTCTAAACTGTCAAGACACAGATCAGGTGTTCTATACCTTCTGGAAGTAAGCTTCAAAGAAATCTTGCAATAAAGTTGTAACACTGCACCATTTTATTTTTCCCTTTCAGCACAGGCATAAGAACAAAAAAGCAAAATTCTCTCCCCCTTTCAGAAGGCCTCAACTAGGCTATGTTCACACCAAAATCAGAACACCGTAACTGGAAAACAGATGGGCAATACCAACACACAGAAAAACCACCCTCATACACAAAATGCCATTTCATTAAGTTTTTCTCAATTACAGACATTTGTGTTTCTGCATAGGTTCATTCAACCCGGAAACAGTTCTCACACCCAGAGACTCAAAAGCTGTATTTTGTAATGATCATAATAGGAATATTATGATACCTATGGGAATAGCTATAGGAACATACTAAAGCACACGACAAATTTATGATACTATACTCTCATACAAATGGTACTCTACTGTGGCAGCTGCAGGAAGAGAAAGTTTCACTGGAGTGTTTTAACAGAAAGCGTTACAGTTCCCCTGCAGAGCATCCATTATTCCTGTGCTATCACAGTACATACTGAAAAGAACAATGGGGTTACTTGTACTGATTACTTTTTAAATGGTCCCCTTTCAAGTGGCTCCTTAGAAATAACAAGAGGGAGATTACTGATATTAGAAATCAGTTGCTCAAATGAAGTTGGAAACAAAATGGAAGCCTTCATTTTCTTCTCCACAATGAAGACAGAAACAAGCTATAAACAGGGAAAAGTACTGGAAATGCACAGACTAACTAATTAGAAGGGCTCTACTTTGTCCTAGCTGCTACCACATCTGTGAATTACATTTGTTTTGGGAAACTGTTAGATAAGTCTGTTGTTATGAACAAGGGCATGTCTGGGATTAAGAAACTGAAAGCACTAACAGCACTCTTCCACTTTTCTTGTCCTCCTCTACCCTCCTCTCCACGCCCTATCTCAGCAACCTCAGGAAGGCAGCAATATAACAGCACTACCGAATGAAGTAACACTGATAATCAAAGTGTGATTTGCGTGTAAAGTCTTCAAGTGGGTTTTGGGAATCTAAGATATTCTAACTTTTTTGAACAAATGACATTCAGCATCTGACATACCTGATCATCTTTACTCATTCATGACTTTTATCTCCCACACAGTCCTCACCAAAAATACTTTTGGCCAGAACATAACATTCCACTTTGTGATAGAAGTTAGTGTTGAACGAGTTTCACCTCTGCCTTCACCTATTTTAACATTCACTCCACTGAGGTACTGTGGAACCAATTCTCCCCCTCCCATAAGCTGCACTCCAACAGCTTCTGCCTTGTCACTGTTAAGAAAGAATAAATAGAGATACATATTCAGAAACAAAAGTCATCAGTGCTCTTCCTTCACACAACCTGTTTCACTGTTTGTAACTTACGGAAACTAGAAGCAAACAGACCTTGACAACACAAAGAAGCAACAAAAACCAATCCTCCAAACAATTCCCTTAAGTCATTCTGCCTGGTCTACTGAAAACACATATAAGTTTTCTCTTTATATATGAGAAAGTCAAATTCTAGATTAAGGAAGAGAATTTGCCTTGATCTTAAAACCTTGTATCATGCAGGAAGAAAGGCCAGCACAAATGCATACGTCTGCTTCCTTATTATTTAATATCCTTGATTTCCATACACAGTGAAGAAATGTTGCTCAGACTCTTAGCAAATCCACAGAGGCACTGTTTGCATGGCCTCTCTTGCAAGGCAAATATTACCACCTAATCCAGTGGCACACACTTTTCCTTTAAAGTTCCATCTAAGTCTTCCTATTGCAAAAAAGAAGCTGCAGCTGAGCAGCATTTACCAGATTGCCAAAGCAGCCACGAAGAGAAACAGACATTGCAGCAACTGCACCCATGAAATACACAACATTATTATTCTTTAGTCAGTCTCACCTGGATATACAATATTCATACACAAGACGGTACAAACTGTTATTGCGCTGATATCCATCTGATATCTAAATGAGGACACAAATTGTTATTGCAGTTTTGTGCTTACTCTGACATTCAAACAAGTGCACAGTTTGCAAGTCAGATTGTAATTTTTCCTGATGAAAATTCAATGCATTTCATTCTTTCTACTGCATATGCCAAGAGCAGCTTGCATACAGGATTTAAGTAACTCCTCTCTCCTACCTAATATGACATAATTCAGCTTTTGCCTCAGTGGCTGTATTGCACTATTTCTACCAGTCTAAATACAATGACAGTTTGGGGCCAATAAACAGAACTGGGACTAAAATACTTAACTAGGAATGTTTGAACTTAATCCTTCAGTGTAAAACTGTTTGTTGAAAAAACGCAATCTCCTTAAGTTTATCATCTAAATCTTTTTAGCACAGGTCATTTTACTCGGAAAAAAACCTTATTTGTCAGTTGTTTGTTAAAGGCACTCATTTCAACCCTGCATTTTGTAGGAGCAATCACATAAGCACAAAAACTTGCTCCTGCACACCTCCTCTGAAGAATGCTCAGATTTTTTGGTCTAACCCAATAGATCCTTAAAACTGAGTATTTAGCTGAGTCCTATGTGAAGACCTTAAATTCTATATACAGCCAACAGCATTATAATCTAATAGTACATCTACACAATAGATTGGACTATGACTGCAGTGTAACTAAGACTTGATCAAGAAGTACTTTGGGTACTGACTGCAAGGGTACCTGTGGCAGCCCAGATTACAAAAGGCAAAAATTCAAAGCTAACAGACACATGCAGCATTTACATCAGCCAAGATATGAGGGTTTTGAGGCAAAAAAAAAAAAAAAAATCCACATCAGTCAGCCATTCCTGGGTTCTGAACATGAAAAAAGGTTAATTTTTTAATTTGCAGTGTGTTTTGAGGGGAAAGGGTTGAGTTTCATACACCACAAATTTCATATACAAGCAAATAAAATAAAACAAAACATTTGCTTTTTCATAGCCATTTGAGATAAACTTTTTCTGCATTTAGCATTAAACACATTAAACACTCTAAATCTAAATACAGAAATGACAAAGTAATCCTTCCTCCACCAAAAGCAGAAGAAGATACAGAGTTATTCAGCCAGGTGCCTACCTACAGCCCAGCAATGCCAACAAATACATTATCTGTAACGTTGTAACATTATTCTTATCACCATCTTGGAGAGCAGCAACAGCCATTTACTGCAGTCACAAAACAGCTGGAACTCCTACAACTAATGTGCTATCCAAGGGACACAAGCTGCACCCTACAGCGATTATTAAGCTTTGAACTATTTTTAGTTATTGGCTCAGATTTTGTGACCCAAATACTTTTATTTAGTAGTCTAAAATGGCAACTTGAACACTGCAAACATCTGCCAATTTAAAGAAAGACTTCCTTAATGGAGGGGGAAAATGTCTTTCCAGGACTTGTGACTATAATCTTCCAGGTCATCCTTTTGCTATGCATACTCTCATACTTAGAGCAAAAGCAAAACTATTGACTGTGAGCTAGTTGGTTTTCCAGAACAACTCTGGTGTACATCAGTCAATTCCCTTTTGAGTCAGAGAATCTGAAAACTTTGCTCCAAGATGGACTTCAAATGCTACCTGCTGTCTGACAGGGACATGAAACTCCAAGTAACTCCATGGCTACACTGCTGCAAGGTCATCTGGCGTGTACCTATTAAATTTTCTCCTTTAAGAAGCTTCAAACTATACAGGTAAGTGGGGACATTAAGCCCAAGGTGACAAGCTAAATCTAATCTAAAGTAACCCACACAAATCAGTCATAAAGATTTAAGAAGCCTCAGTGTTTTGATCTACCCACCCATCCCTACCAACCAAAGTATTTGCTAATTTAGACAGAACCACAGGGTAAAGGGACTGAGGAAGCTTTCTACTTTTTACATCTGCCTGGAGCTACACAGCTCTGATCCTGTATTCTCATTTACTAATTTACTAATTCTCATTTACTAAGTACTAACTGACAGTTAAACACTTCAGAGGGTTTTAGGGTGCGCAAATGCTTCCCTTTTATGTACTTGCAAGAGTTCCACCAAAAATGTTCTTCCTGCTTTGTACATCACTTTGTAAATCCATGAAACATCTCTGTTTTACTAAGTCTAGTTAGTTTTACTAAGTTGTTTAAAAACAACCCTCAAGCTTCTTATTTACACACACAGAAAAAAAAAATCTTCAGATGCAATATTCCCCATGTAGACACCGGAGCAAATCAAAGCCAGTTTATATGTCTGTCTAATCTGTGAAACAGATAAACATGCTAGCCTACCCTTGCTATTTGGGAAAATAATTGACCAAAGCAACTTAATAAGACTTGCTTCAAGCGTTCAACTTGGTTAGTTCTTTACTAATTCACATTTTGCATCTACAAAAGTTTGCCTTTTTTTAAAAATTTAAAACCCGTTTCTCAGTGGGTGGGTTCAAAAGCCAGTCAAAATGTCGTCTTCTATTTAAACACACTTTCTCAGACCATAAAGAAACAACCATTTGCAGTATGTCTGGCTTTTACACACAGACATACATAAACAATCACTGTTTAACTTTTAAATAAAGGCTGAATTTCATCCTAAATAATTTACTGAGTTGTTTCAATCTTGTACTGTATTACATAGCCTCTTATAAACCATGGGGGTTTAGCTTCCACTCAGAAGCTGCCTTTCAAACATGCAGAATGCTGACTGCTTAGTTAAACCTCCAACTCAAGGGACATAAAAAGGCAAAGTGTCACAGATGAGTGACAGAACGTGAGAAGCAGTTTATTTACCTTCAAATTCATAAACACAAGTACTGCATTTCTCATGTAAAAATTAAAGGGACAAGCATCTTGGACAACTCCAGATTACATCTTTCTCCAAAATTCGAAAGCCATTCAAAGTCCTTTTACAAACATTCTATCTAGATTTCCTAGCCATATATTACATTTAGACTACATTCCACACTTCTTGTTTGTTTGGCATTTTCCTTCTCCTTCATAGTGAGGTTAGGAACTCTTTGGCCTAGCCAAATGCAATCCTGCAGACAAGTATCAACACCCAGTGTCTTTGTCGTGCCATGAAGGATCTTCTCAGGTATATGCCTCCCTAAAGAGGGTCTCTTCTGCCTGTGAAACCACTAAAGAGCATTTTCAAGCTAGAGATTTGAAGGGATTTTAAAACCAATTCTTATAACGTCTCATAACTGACAAATATTAAGTTGATGAAGGCATCCAAAACCAGAACAATACCTGGTTGACTGCCAGTGGCATAGTAATGTCATTTGCAATTAAAAAGTCACCACTAGAGAACAGAAGCCAAAACAGTACCAGTAATAATCAGAAAACTGCTTAAGCCATAGTATAACCGTGTACAGCATAAAATCTTACCCTTCAAAGGTCCCCAAAGCTGCTGCTGTGACCTTATTTGGCCTTGTTTGACCATTAAGTCAATCAAGACACTCATGTTTTCTCAAAAAATAATAAAATCAAAACACCACAAATCACACAGCTCTTAAAGGAAGAAAAAAAAAGAAAAAAAAAAAAGGAAAACTATCCCACTGTACTCCACAAACCAGTTTCTCACCGCGAGGATTTGGCCTTCAGAAAGAGCCCATCAGTTTCTTCTCCCCTAAGGCCAAGGGACAGTGGAAGCACACTGTGAGACAAGCCCTGGGTTTGACCTTCGTAGCTGTGAGGGCACAAGTGTGCTCTCACCCTGCTTTATGTAACACTGCCCCTCTTTGCTCTGAAGTTCCTTCAGGCAAGTATTGCAGGGTTCTATAAATAGTTCTTCCTCGTGTAAGGCTCACATTACACTGCGAGCTTTTTTACAGCTCCCTCTCCTTTTATTAAATATAGGCCACAAAAAGTGCCCTCTTCACTCATCCCTTCTCTCAGTGAACAAATAAAACTGAAAACAGTTAAAAATAATTAGTGCATTCCCTTTCCTGCACCACATCGTGCTACTAAGCTGGGAGATCTTAGCTAGAAAAGCTGCATACCTGTCTTGGAAAGAGAGAACTGTTCTACCACCAACACTAGCACAGAGTGTATGCGAACTGTATGTGCAGGCAAAGAAGGAATTCTCCTGGAAACAAAGCAAAGGTCAGAGGTATGGCAATGCAAAGTATAAACACCTCAAACATGTACTTTCTTTTCATACTCATGCACGTGCAAGGTGCTCACTGAGGCAGATCAATGCCAGATGGGTCCAAAGGGCACGGACCAATACTTCCTGATGATGAGGAAAAGATATAACAACTTAAAAAAAGCTAAACAAAACAAAAACCAAACCACCAAATAATTTGATTTAGGTTGCTGTTGCATTTAGTATATATGGACTCCTGCCTCATACACAGCCAATATGCAAGTTACAAAACATGAACATCAGCTTCAGCACTTTAACACCATATCTACAGCATATCTCCTCATACTAATAAACAAAAAGGGCAGGCATCAAAGATTTGTCAAAGAGTTTAGGTATGGGGAAAACCTATTACACCAACTGCAAACCAGGTCCTCAAATAATATGGGTGGGAACAGTGATAACAGAAACCTGAAAAGTTCTCGTTATTTACAGACCACAAGAGCATGAAACTCCCCACTTTTTTTACTTCTCCACAAACCTCAAAGACTTACAAAAGCCAGTTTTGGATACAGCTTTTCCACTAGTTGGGAAGAGCTGTGGGATGACCACAATTTCTGTGAACTGCAGCAGAGGAGGTAACACCACTGTTTCCAATCTCGAGTCCTGAGCTTGCTTCCTATCTCCAAGCAAGAGCTCTTGACCAGAAGCAGAGCAGAGCAGAGTCACAAATGCACTACACACACATGAACTAGGTACTAGTAAAAGGGAAAACAAAACAAAAAGCTCCAAGAACCCACTGAACAGTGTCTGGGCTAAGACAGCATGCAGTAAGTAAAGACATCCAAATTAAAACGTGTTACCATTCCAAGCTAAAACGCTGATTAGCAAACCAAGCCATACCTTCTTTCTCAGGAAGTATTTTGGTTTCCCATCACCACTACTACTGTTTAATCAAAGATTCAACTGACCTAATTGCCAGCAAGTTAGGGTCAAGAGTTTTAGTCAAGTAACTCTAAACAAAGAACAGAATAGCTCAAACCAAATATTTATCATGGTTTAAAACCTGGGGGGGGATTTTAATCTTGTTTTGCATTACTGTTGTTCTTCATCTATTACAGGAGCAATTTTTAATTTCTCCCCCTCCACAATGACCTTAAAGAGTCTACATAGACTTGGTATAATTTAAATTTAAAAAAAATGCCGCTTCACAGGATTGGAAAAGTGTCATTATTTCAAATTTTTACAGCTGTCCTTCTGAAAATATTTACACAAAATATCATGTAACAGATTAAGACTTCTGTTTTTCTTTACTGTTTCTTATTGCACAGAGTCAGCGAGAGCAGGAGAGGAATAAAATTCCTTGCAAATTGCCCTAAAAAAAACCCCAAACCAAAACAAACACAAAACTCAAAAAATCAAAACCCACACACTATACCTCATGTGTCCTGATCCGCTTATTTTCAGGCTGAGTTTATTGCGTTGGACTAAGCTGAATAATTATATATAAAGTTGATTAAAAAAAATCCCCAACAATCAAATCGAAACCCAGTTTATTGACTGAGGACATTTTTTTTTTTCCTTTCAGAAATTAAGAAATTAAAGTACCCTGTTACTGCTAGAGACAATTTTAAAGATAAGTATTGGGAAACTTACCTCCAAGGACAGTCAGAAACCAATTCCTGCTCTGAGTAGGATGCTAAGATGATCTGCTTTGGCTCACTAGCATCACTGGCCCTCACCTCCTGGCAGCAAGCCTTCCCACGTGCTCCAGCAACTGGCACAATCCAGTAAGAACCTTCATCATCTTCAAGGTTGTCTTACAAGCCTACACATGCACAGAGTTCCTCAAAACCTTCCCCACAATTTCTTAACCAGTTGTTAATAGATCTGGGCCTCATATCCATTTTTTTTAATTATCTTTGATTAGGTATATATGGGAGCAATGCTTTCCACCACATACTGTTACGTTTGAGAGGCCATGAGTGAACTGAACCCAGCTTTGTCATAAGCTCTATAATCATAGCCCCCTCTAAAGCTTTGGCTGGGGGAATGCCGATCACAGCCCTTCTCAGCCAAGAGAATTCATCACCAGACCTCCAATGCTTGTGGATGCCTGAGCCTCACGAGTTCACTTTAGGTACCAGTGTTGAGGAGTGACACAACAAAGCAACAGATTCCTTAATAACCAGCAGTCCTGGGCCTTACACCAAAGCCTTGGTCACATGGACTTCCCAGCAACTGGGGCATGTGCTGCTGACTAATGAGGGCGCATCTCAACACACACCATTCCAACGCAGGACTGCTTCCCTTCTGCTCCCCCAGGGGCTCATGGCTACAGCAAAAGAAGGACGTTTCACAGCCCTTCTCAAAACACTACAGTGTAGTTTAAAAACAGGCACAATTATTCTGTCAAGTCATTTTTCTGCTTCTCAAGTTTGTGTGTAAACATGAAAGAATAAAATAGGAAAATAAGAATTTGCTGTTTAAAGGTTGCTCTGAATAATCAGCATATTACCATATACATGTGTCTGTGTTCTTGGGAACCCAGAAATGTTTATCTTAACAACAGGCTGTGGAATTTTAGGAAACTGAGCCAATTATCCATGGCTTAGAGCCATTAAAGACAAAGTCATACAAGCAAAGATTTTAGAAGAGACTTTTTTAGAATTCCAGGGGCTTTAACATGAACATAGCAAGAGCAAAGCTGTGATGCAGTATTTACACACACAAAGAAAACCACCAACCTCCAAAAAACCAAAACAAACCATCTCCTTACAAGGGAGAATTACACAAGAGCACAAGCTAGGGGATAAAAATGCAAATTAAATGCAATACATGCTCAGTTTTTGCTCCATTTTCAGTCTATACTATCTTAAATAGAGAATGAAGTTGAAATCCAGCATTGTGGTTTTCCCCAAAGGACCACAGAAATAAAAATTTGGATTCACTCAATACATATGGATCAAATTGTTCAAAACCATCTGGAAACTGACTTTGGAAAATACTTGCAACAACCTTTAAACATGGTGCTTTCTAAAGTTGTCCTTAGATAAATTCCTGTGTGCACGTACATATTCTCTAAAACACATAACAGATAGTACTGAACTAACTTTGTTATTAGTCACCAGAGCAGTAAGAAAGCATTTGACCAAACTGCCCTCTCACAGCTCCTGCTCAATTGTAAATCTCTACTGATGGAGACCAAAAACGACCGTAAGTGGACTAGACAAGCTGACCTGCTTACCATCAGTCAGTTCAGTTATCAGCATGCCTTATGACTTGTTCATATTTTAGCACCCAGTCAGAAAGAATTCTGAATATGCCAACAGCCTCAGGCAAGCAAACCAGACACCTTTCCATGAGGAAAAGCGTTCTTTGACAAACCTTATTCCTATATGTCAAGTATTTTATTCTCTGTGTACTCTTAATTGATAGACTGAAATTTCTCTGAAAGCAAAATTTTTCACTATAGTATCAAAAGCAACCCTTGCTTGGGCAGTAAGAGGAACTGAACTAATTCAGTAAAATATTACAGACACTTGCTAAATGTAAAAGTGCACAGAACAATGTGCAGGTTTACAATGTTGGAAAACACACCATTTGAACCAGTTCTTTATTCCACTGAAAAATATAAAAATATCACTAATGTTCCCTGCCTCCAGTTTAAAAGAAAGCCTCTCTCAAAACAAGTATTTTATGATGCTTCGAAATGCCTTCCTTCAACATGTTTTTTCATGACCTAACTTAGCAGAGCAATGGTCCTATAAGCCTCAGAACTACAATTAGAATTCATTTTCCTTGACTCACACATACTCTAGCACAAGCAAAGTTATCATTCCCAACACTCAGTTTCCTCAAACTAATCGTAACATTTTAGTCAGCTTTAAGAGTGGAACATCTTCTGGACTTTAAGCACCCATGGTTACACTTGAGGAAGATGATAAATTTTGACATCATAGGAAAGTATCACTAAAGCCAAAGTAACAGTCTATTGCACACTTCTGGCTTGTGCATGAAGAAGCAAGCTTCTCTCATGGGAGATGTGAAAGACTCTAATTTCAGGATCAACAGCTAAAATTAAAAGCAAGGCCTACAAGTACAATCCTGAATATAAGCACAGGTGTTCCTAAAAGGATCTCTCTACCTACTCTGTAAATCCCCTGTACAGATCACTCTTCTGACATACAAACTGTTATTTGAGCTAAAGAAGTTAAAAAGGAGAGATCTGACAAATGAAACCAGTAACATTAAAAGCTGCTTTGAGACACATACCCTCAATTTCATTATTTAAGCCTTCATTAATTTTCAGTTCTCTGTCCAATACGTTCTTGCAGCAGACCTCAAAGATTTATCATATCTCTTTTACTGCAAGAGAGGATATGAAATTCTCCTTGATATTGAAGAAGGTCTGGAGAGCCCCTCCTTGCAACTTAGTGTGGCAGACAGGAAAAAATGAACTTGCATAGAAAGGGCTGCACATCACATCATTAAAAGAGAGAAATGTTAGAAGAAAACCTTTTATATTCTATAGAGGCGCTGACTTACCTGAGACAAAGTCAACCTACTTAACTCCTTTTATGGGTCATGTAGAAAAGCTTTAGATTGAAATTTAGTCATGCTTTAAACATAAGCAAGGTGAAATATTATAGGGTATCTGCCTGAGGGTTTGGGGTCCAACAGAATTTTCAGCAAGAAATGCTGAAATAACATTGAAAAGCATTCCCAATAACGGCAAAGATTTCCAGGCCATCACTCGCCTCATACAAATAACAGTTTTAGCTTTGTTTAACAAATTCTCAGTCATCCTTTTTTCAGAAGAACATAGCAGTCCAAACAGTTCATGCAGCAGTTCAAACAAAAGACAAGACTGTATTCTAAAGTGAAAACTGCAGTATTTCCCCCAGCAGGATGAAGGGAAATAAACATTGTAGCTGATCCTTGTGCAGAGTAGAGATGTGGCTACACTAGACCACCCTTAATTCCCTTGCTCTTCTGGATCCAGACTTGGTTTTCAGAAATGCACTGTTTATTCACCTGTACCAACTGCAGGGTTCAGCAAAGACACAACTCTCAGTTTCTACCAAAAATCATCTTCTGTTCTTCTCTGTAAAATATTCTGCCATCATTCTGAAACTGTCTCTTTACAATATTTCATCTGTCTTTTGTGTACTTTTATGTCTCTGTAAGGCCCCATGGCTCAGCTTCCATATACCTATCCCTCAACATAGAAACAGAAAAAGAAGAAAAATACAAATGAAGCATATGAATTCTATTTTATTAAATATATAAAGATTTACCACCAAAATACCATACTGGTATTCATCATTAGGTTGGAATCTCCATGGCCAAAACAGGAAGCACAGATAAATTTCCCGTGACTCAAGCCTAGCAATAATTCCCTTGTAAACTTCCATCATCACCAACACCAGCAACTGACAGGTCAAGGCCAAAATAAGCCACTGTCCTGTAGTTTAAAAAGCCAGCCAGCTTCTAACCAGCAGTAAATCTAGCACAGCCTCTCTGGGGTAAATGTCCTGGTAGCGACAAGCTGCACCAGAACCTTCCCAGAGCTCTTTTAACAGATACATAGATTTTCATGGTAGTTTGCAGTTCCACAGCTTATGCCCTTGCTCCAAAACTGCTGTTCAGTCCAGACTCCACAGGCACCAACACCCACACCAGCTGCCTGCACAGCCCCTGCTCACAGCCCAAAGTATCTCTGTGCAATTTGAGTAAGGCCAACACTTTCTCAGCAGGATGAGACAGTGCTGAAACACTCTCTTCCTCAGCCTCACTCTACCTATACTGACTGCAGTAGAAACACTAAGGTTTATTAATAAGCAGGCAGAAAAGGTCAGCAGTTGCACAGTATGCCAGACAGGTCAGATAAGAGACCAATTCTGCCAGGACAAACTATGAACTTCCATGGAAACACCGCAGAATACATCTATATGGCCTCCATAGACTCCAACTGCCCAGTGAATGCTGATACAGCCAGGTCAATATGGAACAGAAGGGTTTTTTACAATTCCTACTCATTTCCATTAATTGAGGCTGAATCTATGGTGAGGTAGGAAAACAGTGTAAAACAACTCCAGCAACAGACAACAGATCCCTTAACAACTCGCAGTACATTCTGTGGGGATTTTTTTCTAAGTTTTCTGTCAAACTTTTGCATAACACTGGTATTTCATAGATTTCCATTCTTCCTCATTCTATACATTGTGTTCAGACCTGAATGCACTGAAGAACAGAGCTGTTCATTAGCTTTTCAAAGGGCCCTATACAGAGATACCAATTTATAGTGCAATTAAGAAACCACACAAACCCCAAACATACAGCTAGAACAAAGATCTTGCAACTACAGTGCACAGGTGACTTACTGGCACAGTATTTGGCTGCAAGTTTCTGAAATCAGACAGATTTTCCCTCTTTGCCCTTGCACAAGTTTATCCTCATTCAACACAAAGCCTGTTTTTGAAGTCATGCATCACAACTATGTCACTGAAGATATATGAATCCATTCTGCTCAGTACTTTGAATTTGCTTATTTATTTACAAATCAGGTTAAAATAACGTAGGATGTGTGTTAGTGTACAGTGGTAGAGTATATTCCCAGAGACAAAGGTAGGAAGGGAATCTGAGCATGCTCTACCCTTGCTCCAAACACACACTAAGGTAATACAGCTGCACAGTGCTTCTGGGACATTCACAGTGCAAAGTTATAGGCAACTGGAGAGGACACTGACCCCATCATTTTTATGTTCCTCAGCACAACCATCAGGCTCAGCAGAGAGGCAATATGCCATCAAGTCTTTAAAACCAAATACTTAGCGGTTAGCTACCATAGCACAGTTTGCATTCATCACCAATTCCCCTTGCTGCATGACAAAAGACACTACCACAGCCACCAGGTTTTAACCATCATGGCCTGTGCTCTTCAGACAAATTACAAACAGCTGTAAAAATAAAACTGAACTTTAGCTAAACAAGTTTACCCAGAGTACATCACATGTGCTACCTGACAGCGAGCAGAAAATAACTGAGTCAAAAAACTGACGTGCCATATGCAGATTTCTCCTACAAACATCCTATACAGACAGAGTTGCACCACTGGATAAATCCCAAAAAAATCCCCAAAACCGCATAAGTAGCATGAAAGTCGGCCACCACACAATACTGTGATCAGGACCAACACTACCAGCCAAAATGAAGAAGGATAACATTCAGCAGGAACCCATCCCGACTGGTCAGAGGAAAGAAAGACAAATGTTTTGAAAGTTATTTTCAACTGAGAAAAAGAAGTTTTTCCATATAAAATAAATGACACTACTCCAATTTTAAGAGATAGTATGGTGGAACATTTAAAACCTAATACCAATAAGAAGGAAGGATGATCTTTCACTCCAGCATGCCTGCAAGCCCTCTATTGCATGGAGTGTTACTTTATGAACACTGTCAGTACCAAAAGACACAGCCCACCTTACTTTGTCCCACAGCAATAAAATACACATCACTGAAATGTGTCTGCTATGTGGCAGCATTCCCAGGTATGTCATTTAGAGAAGTCTCAAACCACTCTGAATCCCGTTTTAGATTCTCCACCCACAGATTTTATTTGCAAAGATAAATATGAAAGTGAAGAGAAACACATTCACTCAGACATGCACATGGAGACTGTAAGACTGGCGATGACCTTTGATTTTAGCACTGAAACAAAGCACACATTAAAAATAAGAAAAAGGAAGGGAGGAAGACAAAAAGCACAGCAATATACTTAGGGGAGTCTCACTAGTTATTCTGACACCCGCAAAAAACAGCAGCTTTCCTGCCCCGAGTTCCTAAGGCAGCACATAAGCACATAAACTGCTGGGTCCTCTTTTGCCTTCTCCTGGTTTTTTTACCTCAGAAGTTTTTTTTGCGTAATAGTTCTAAGAAAAAAATGGATAAAATTGAAGCTCACAGGAGTTCTATATAAAATTCTAAATATTAAAAAGCTGCTTGTAGTTGAGTATTTTGGTCAAATTAAAGGTTCCACAATTTATAACAATTTCTTTTTTCAGTGGCACTGTTGTCTACATCAACTTTCCTTGGTTACAGTGCAAAGTCTAGCACAAAAGCAAATGCAAGGCATAAATTAATGTAATTCCTACTTCATCCAAAATGTCTCTTAGCCCTTCCACTAACATATAATGAAGAGCAGCACTTCTCAGATTCACTGTATTAAAAGGTGTCTGTTGAGAACCAGGCAGCCCTTGAACATCATCACAGTGAAAACTTAAGTTTCCACACATGCTTCTACTGATTTTCCCTCAAAAAACACAGATATTATTTCTAGCCAAACAAAAGTGAACAAACCTGACAAATGTGCCTTTTGTTTGCAAGTTACCAGGAAATAACAATATAGTCGAAAACAGAAAAACACAGTTGGGCATGAAAGGTGCCATTTTGTCCCCTCCCATTCCAAACCAATGACAGTTCCCTTTTACAGCTATAGCCAGGGCTCTGTCCCTCAGTGACTCTAGGAGTCTCAGACTGCTAAAAATAGCTTCTCAACTACAAGACACGCACATTATCAGCGGCAAACATTTCTGTGAGCCTAGTAAGAGCCCCACAGCTCAGTCTGATGACACGAGAGCCTGAAAAGGCAGACTGAAGAATGGCTGAGTTAGGGAAGCCTTTACTGCACGCCCATCCATGCCCATCACAGACAGAACACATTTTTTTACCCTAGGTGGTAGATACTTTAGAGGCAATCTCAGAAAGTTGAGGGGTTTTGCATCATAAGCAATACTGGCTGTAAAATCTGAATACTCCAGAAACACATTGATAATTTGAAGTACACTTAAATACGTATTACTTGGCAATTCAGTAGTATTCCGCAATTATTTCTCTAGAAGCCTTCAGAAGCAACATGTAACAATGTATGTAATATTTTGTAGGCAAGTGCAACAATCTCAATATTCAAAGTTATTTTTTACGCTATAAAACAGCAATAAAACAGACTGGGAGATTAAAAAGGCTTGCCTAGGTCACTTTTGTATGGATACCTGTGTTGCAGGTTCTGTTGCTTCATTGCATCCTGTGTCACTACAGAAAAACGTGCATTAGATTGTTTACTGCCCAAAGTCCTGAGCTAAAGAACTGAAGTCCAGTTATGCAAGGCATGTTTCCATCAAGCCTTGAGAAGGGTGAATAATTCTGATGGCACTTAATGAAACAAAAAGAATGTTTTAACACCAAAAAAATACTCAGGTTTTTTTTTTAAGATGAACAAACAACACATCTTGACTCATGGAATCTGTATTGGTAATTTTTTAATTTAAAAGGAACTCGCCATCTCCCAGAAGGACACAGAAAAGGCAAGCAAAACTTGGAAACTTCATACACAAAACTGCCCTTCCCTGTACAGACAACTTTCACCGCTCAATGCTACCAATGCTACCAGACAAGAAGTACTGTGACTTAAAAAGGATGAACAACAGAGTTCTTGCGTAAGCACAGCAAAAACTCGGCAACCAACCACTAAAACCTTGGTCTGTCTCTTATTCCCAACCTTATTCTATATGGCTCATTGTTGTTGACCGAGAACTGAAGTAGTGGAACAATCACAATCAATTTAAAAAGTTTTCAAACACTGAAGTGTCCTACTTACTCTGTCTCTGGTTTTGTAAGGATGTTGAGGTATTTCAGTTGTGCACATGGAGGACAACAGTTCAGCTTTCATAATGTTACTTCCCAAACTGAATCTTCCAGTTAAGAAGTTACAGAACCATAATTACAATTACATGTCATAAATGGTGATTCCATTAAGGACTGTAATTTTAGTAAGTCTTGGAGTGATATCAACACTACTCACTCCAGATTTTGAAAACATGCTTCAGAAGCATTTTTTCTTGTTAAAATTCCCAACTGCTTCCAGACCAACAGTATGATTTTATATCAAATAAATTTCTGTTAAGAGTTGAAGTGATACTTGAAAACATAACTTTTTTAAAGTAAAGATTTAGAGTGTGGATGGATTTTTTCCTAAGCCTGATGGAGATTTTAGCAAAGCACAACTTTCCATGGCTACTGTAAACACACAGGGAATCCACTTGTCCATTTGTTTTTCCCATGACATTTTCATCAGAGGGCAAGTCACATCAGTTACAACTGCGACTTTCCTACTGATGTCTTGTTAATGACCAGGCAAGAAACAAGCTTTCTGAACAGAGTTAAAAATTACTGTGCTGTTCATGTAACAGTTATAATTTGAAGATACATTATTTGGAAACATACAAGTAAACTAGTTCTAAGGCATAACTTAGAGGAAAAAAAAAAGAAAAGAAAAAAAAAGAAAAGAAAAAGAAAAAAAAGAGTAGAAATCCCAGTGAACTTACATCTTTCTTTAAGAGAATCTGCCTGATTACATACTTTGCCATTTCAAGATAAACACTTAAATTCAAGTTCGTTTTCTTTTGTTTTACATTGGAAGGAGGGCACTGAGAAGGTCATGCATCTAAATTAATTTACCTGCTTTCCTCTCCACTTTGAGACACCTGCCCTACACCCCATTTGTCTCCCTCACCACTTCAAGAACTTCCCTTACGGGAAGGAAAGGAAAAGCGATTTTCCTTCATTCTCTTGTTACAGTTTGGTGTAGTTGTACAGTAACAGCTGCCAATTTACTGCATTTCCTGAGAATAAAGAGTGAGGTTAAGGGAGGGAATCAAACAAACAATCTGATCAAGAACAAATAAAAATCAGCTCAAGGTCTCTTAGATCAATACATGTCTATATTGGAGTTTCCACATGATATCTGAGCTATCTATATTAAGCCCCTCCGGCCAGTCTTCCACTAAATTAAGCTCTTGAGTGGCTTAAAGTTCACATCATTTTTAGAGGCTATCTAGACAGCTATTCTTTCTGCATCTCCTCTACTGAAAGTTTGTCAGCTACGTTTTTCCCCTTCAGTTCCAGTTCTCTGATGAAACCTTACATGGATGAAGTCACATGACATCAGGAAGCACATTTCATCTCTTTTAGAGAAAAAGCATTTCAGAATGAGGTGGAATCAAAGGCAAAAGTATCACAGTTGATGAGAAAAATAGTTTCGGTATTTGAAAATCTAATAACATGGAAACAAAAAGGTGAAATAATCTCCTATCACTTCTAATCCTCAGGTTTTCCCAGTAATTCCTGTACAGCCCCATGATGACTTGAAGGCAAGCTGTACTACTGGGAAAGGCCACAAATCCACCTCAGTCTTTAACTTCATATTTGACATGAGTTGTATCGAATAATTCCAACTGAAGTCCTAGTTAGGAAGGCCAGTAAATGTATTATAAATCAGTCCCAATACCTTCAGTTCTGTTTAAAGACTTAAATTACTCTGTTTTCTTGCTAGTCTGTAAAGACTGTAAGTTTTAGTACAGACTTACCATTTGCTTTCACCCAAGCTCCCTTCACACTTGTATAACCAAACTGTCCACTGAAGATTTCCCAGCTACAGGTCGGCTTCTTACAGCATCTTTCACATAAATTTTCTCTGCCTTCCACTTTTCTTCTTAGTACACAGTACACCAGATTTCAAATGCGCTCCATTTCATAGCAGCATATATACTAGATAGCAACACCGGGGATACACAAAGCGGAGCATGGAAGGGGTTTTGAGAAGAAGAAATCTGTTGAAAATACTTCTTTTAACATGTTCCTTCAAAAAGACTGTCTCCACAAGAACTGCAAATTGCTCAACACCTGTGCAAGGCAGCTGTTCTTCTGTATTTTAGAGATAAATAAAAAACGGTGAGGACAAATTCTGAGCCACCCTCTGATGAATGCAAGCACCTTACTGGAAGCAGACTTACCTCAAAGATAAAAGAAGTGTGGGTGAGTAAATACTCGCTGTACATTTATGTTCTTTATCAGGGGGTGAAGCAGGAATTAAGGGGAAAAAAAGTAAGCCATATGACAGTGAACAAGAACCCATCAGATTATTTCACTTAAGAACACTTTAGATCTAATCCCTGTGAACATGGGCTACCACTAGAATTTAAGTGCACTTTGGTTGCAACATAATCCTACCTGCACTAGTGGAGACTGACAAAGGAGAGTAAAAAGAACTAACAATAAGGGCATTCTTTCTGCCTGATATGAACTCCATCTCTGTCCAACTACAATTACACTCTGATTATTTGCAACATCATGTTACAGATGCTAAAAGCTCTACGAAAACATCTCATTTCCTTCCCTCTGCTTTCCTACAATAGTCTGAAAACAACTGCAGCACTGAGATTCTTGAGTGTGTTAAGGATTTTAGGTATCGCAGGTAGAGCACATCCAAAGTATTTTTGTAAAGTTTTACATTTTTACAAAGTTTTAAAATGTGAAGCTTTTAATTAAGAAATGTCAGCTTCCTTCAGATTCGTCAATCACAGAGCAAGGAACAACTATTATGGGCAATATTCCAAAGCTAAAAAGCTCCCAACGATAGAAATGAGATTTAAACTACTTTGGCTCTGAGCTGAAATGGATTTTCTAACAAAGGGCGTGTAAAACTAAAGTTAAACTTGATTTCTTGTTTTAACTTGATTAGAAGCAGTTGCAAATATTTTTTACCAATTCGACACAGCCAAGTGGTGCAATAGCAAAAAGAATTTATGAAGAACTCCTCCTCACTTGTTTATAGCACTGAAGATCAAGTTGGGAAGGGGAATCTGAATAGCTTTCCTGCATTCCAGCCAACCAGAATAAAAGAATGTAACTGTCCAACAGCAATCTAATATTTCAGAGCCATTAGATTTAAAAAGAAAATTACTCTTAAAAAAAAAGTTCCAAAGATGAAAATAGTTCATATCACTAATAATTCATGCATTAATTTCTAACCATTTTACTTTTTTCTGCTTTAAAGTTCTGGTTTAAAATTTAAATACAGATAAGAAAAGCAAACCACATCCAGAAAATAAGCTTAATAAAATGATAACATCCCCAGCCCAAGTTATCTTGTCTTTCAGAGGAAGCATTCATGCCTAAGCTCCTTGCATTGTAGGAATTTTCATTTTAAAAATAGAATGAAGTCCAGGATACCAGTCAGACAGGCATCACTAATAGCATACTTCAGCAAATAGGCTTAGAGTTACCAAATTGTTTCTCAGCGTACACAAAGATTAATACAAATGGCATATAAATATTAACACGTTTCCTGCCTCAGATGCTCCAGAATTGCCAATAGAAATCAGTGACAAATGAACTGTCCTACAAATATAGAAAAATACAAGTATTTCAAATAACTGCAACTTCTCTGCAGCTGAAAGCCTGCAAAACTGTGCAAGTAATTCCTCTTATGTTAATTTGCCTGCTCCCACCACATCTGTTTAACAATAATATCACAACTTAAAATACCTGATGCCCAAAGCACTTTCATCTGTAACCTTAAAAATATTAGTTATCTCAGATTCCTTCTGGTTTATTCTCAAAAAAAATCTTACGGTGGCAGCATTTTAAATAACACACCAGCTCACTAGGACTAGTGTTAGATGTGGAGGCAGGGAGGGAGAACTCAGCCACAGGGAACAGTGACTCCTGACCCATTGAAGCACAGCAGACTGTCAACACCCGACTTTTGAACACCAAAGCACAAGTTTATTCCCCTGCCCCACCAGTCTAAACCTGCATCTGAGAACATAACAGCAGCTCAGCTCAGCACTATTTGAGAAAGACACCAGGCAGTGTTATGCAGTGCAATAGTGGGAAAACAGCATACAACTAAACTGCTGAGTCAGGGGAAATGAAAAGTACTAAAGCAGCATTTGCCATGTTCCTTTCTTTTGTCTGAATTAACTTAAATCATGCCTAGCAATGCCTCTGCACACACACTACGTACTACAGTCAAAGCTACATTCTAAGAGAGGTAAACAGTACTGGGGGATTACAGCTTCGTAGCAGCCACTGCTGTACCTGACTTCCAACTCCTTTTGCTCCTCATCCTCTGCACAGCATTCTTCCTTTCTTGTGTCTCCTGTTCCCCTCCAGAATTTCACCATCTGGCTAGCAGGCTCGCTTTAAGTGTCGCTCCTATTTGTGTTTCCCCCACATGAACAGTTCTTGATGTTGTAAGGTCATCTGAACGCAATTGTAACTTTGGCTCATGCACAAATTTCCTCGCCCTCTCTTGGCAGAGCAGCTACACAAACTACCAAACTGAATTAAAAAGGATTAGGCTACTCCTCTTTTCAAGCTGTTGCATTAAAATCTGGACTCTTTGAGTGCATTTTACAGTATCTACTCTCTTCACTATGTCCAAAATTTTTAGTTTGAGCACAAAGCAGTACAGAGAACTGTACACAAACATCCTCTAGACAGAACAGATGTTAGCAAATCTTTTCCTTTTAAACATGACATAGAAAGCATGAACAGGGAAGTGTACACTATACGAAAACACTGCAAAATGTTTCCAGAATCTTCACACAAGTAGTAAGACTTATCTACAAAGCAAAATAAAGCAGTACTTTAAAACTCCTTATAGCTCAAAAGAAGGCGGCTTTCTGCTCTAAGTCTTTAAACACTGATGAGAGAAGAGAGCTACAAGCTTATCTGGCAACCCACAAGCACTCCCACAAATTAAACCCCACTTTGCCAAAATTACCTTTTAAAGTAAAGCCAGTCACGAACTTTGCCCTTCTCAAAATGGCATTTTTTATATAGTGCATTACCTGCCACCTCAAACTTCTGAGTTTTAAGAATTTGGAAATACTTTATCATTCCTCGAGAAAACTTCTCCAAAACAAACCACAAGAGTTCTTCTCAGTCAGCCTCCTGTCCTCTCACATTAAGGACAAGTGTGCCATTGCAGCCACCTCTTCTCCCAAAAGCAATTCTTTTTGTGGACTGATTCAATTTTCTGTGTCAAAACAAAGGATGCATGAACATTGTCTTCCAGGGGTAAGCCTGCACCAAGGATAAACTTTTGAATCGTGGTAGATATGGAATGCAACTCCCTCCCTGAAAAACGTAGACTTTAAAAATTTCAATTGTAATTATTCAAAGAGCTCACAGCTACATCAATGGTTATTTACAGTGCTTCCTATTGCATCGAGCTTTGGGCTGCTGACAACCCAATTCTAATCAAAAGTATCCTTTACATTCGTGCACATTTTTGGCTGGAGTTGCATTCAATCATCTTGTTATTCCTTTGAGGGTCCTTTCCAATCCCTTCCAAGCCAAACCATTCTGATTCTACTGAGCATAACTGTATGCCTGGCTAACGTCCAGCCTTTCAGATACATAAACTATCATTTACTTTATCAGTGGAGCTGCAGGTATTCCCAGTGCCTTTTGACACCACTGTCTTCCTGATTCACAACAGTCCAGACTCATGGAGTTTTAATACTCTGAAGTGCAGAACTGTTCTGAATATCAGGCTGTGATTACAGCAGACTGAAATTAGCCATATGGTGAATGGCGGATTTGATGAGGTGATTTACATTTGCAAATACAAATCTATTCCCATGTGAACTTCTATACTTCAACTTAAGCTTGAACTGAAATACCTGCAGTAGAAGAAATTAAATTTTAGCCTGATAGTGAAGCAATAAGATTTAAAGTAATAAATAAAAATATTTCACTGAAGTTTCCTTTCTTCTGCAATGGTGCAAAAAAGGAAAAGCGAAGGAAAGAAATACAGCAGTAGGTCTTCAGCAATCTGTTAAAGACAAACCAGAATGAAGAGTTGCAGCAATATGCAAATACAGCATTTTCAGTGGCATGGGAAGGTAATAAAATACTTTTAAAGGCTAAAATTGCAGAGAAAAGTGTTTGTTTCACCAACATGCAGAACTATGAGACAGATTTCCTGTTCATACCTTTTGTGTACAAGTTGGGATTTTAATAGATGTTTCACAGCAGAGAAACTATCTTCTGAAAATTTATTTTTTGTTTTCACTCATTTTTAAGTTAAGTTACAAACCTCAGTTCGTCTGAGAACTAAGAATTTTTCAAACAGCATTTTTCTTACAGGTTTCCCAGTGAGTCCATGTAATTAGCACCTTCCATCTGCCTTGCCTATGTACCTTCAGCAATAGGAACATTTGCTAACAATATAATCAAGAATGAACTGACAGTAAGATTTTTTTTATCCTCTGCCAGACTGTGCCACTGTTAAATACATAGTGAGGTAATTTGGGATTTAACTCTAGTTGACTGGCAACTAAATCTTGTCTAAGATTTGCTTAGGTTTATTATTCAGGAAAGCTTATTCCAAAACAGAAGTCACTGCTTTGCATGCAATTCTGGATGTGAATTGCCAGATCAGTACACCTCAGACCTTCAAGACACTCAGGCACAGTCAGTAAGCAGCAGATTATTCTCCAAGCAAATGGGCACAGAAATAGACTCTCTTAATGATAAAAGTATAAAATAAGTTATATGGCCACTGTAAGAAAGCTGTAAGCCAAATACAGACAAAGTTCAGAATTCATATAGAGATTTAAAATCTTGAAAAATTGGCATGAGCACTGTAACACAGGAAATTTTTCCACTTTCCTCATCTATGCCTACTCCATTCCAATTTAAATAATTTATTTATTGTTAAACAAAGGAATCAACTACCATTCATCTCACTTTCACAGCAGTTTCTGTCAAAACACTCTGCTGAGCAGTACCTGAATAAACTCTTACTGAATGACCACACAGACAACCCTTCCAAAAAAAATTAAAAAAAAAAAAAAAAAAAAAAAAAAAAAAAAAAAAATTGGATGGCATGTATAAATCCCAAAGCACATTTTACTCGAGATACTGGCCATACATAAAGAGTGATTAAATTCTGGCAGAAGTGCAATCAGCTCTTGTCCTGAAGGATGGGAAGACAAAATTATAGCAACTAAAGGGAAAGCAGCAAATGACAGATGTGGACACCTGGGCGTTGCTCCAGATTTTGCAAAATCATAGAATCAAAGGACTTTTTAAAGTAAAAAGCACACAGTTATTTGGTGCTATTTACACACAGATTTTTATGAGGTCACCTTGCTGACACTATACAACCTTCAAAACTTCAAGGCATTAACTAGATGTTTCCTCCCTACCCATAAAACATTATGGCACCATAGCAGGAACAATCCAGTACAGCATGACCTACATCATCCATCTACTCGCACCGCATATCCTCAAGACTGTCTGCTTTGTGGTAGTACTGCAGAGGTATTTGAAGCAAGGTAAGTCTACTGTGTGGCACATCTATTCTTCAACAGTCCATTTGCTATGCAAAAAAAACCACCCCAACAACAATACAAAAAAATTATAATAAGCCTACAAGCAGAGCACAAAATTTCTCGATTCCTTTTACCTGCAATGTATTTCAACTCAATGTTTCTAAACTATTTTCTTTTGTTAGGTTTTAATATAATTGTCACTACCATCTTCGCTTGGTGATGAGGAATGAAAGGGTCATTGTCTTTAAAAACAATCTGAAGAGAGACTGGAAGAAGGAGTCACTTACCTGTACTAATAACTAGTGTAGTTTTACTAATGTAAGATAATAAAAGTTTGTCCTTTGTAGTAACCGATACTGGCACAGTGAGTGTAAAGATCCTAATTGAAATGATGGACCAAGAAAGTTTACAGAGAAAACTGTGGATCATTTTTGCAGTGAGGAATATCCCCTCACTGCCCTTTCATACCCACACAAGCAAGTATGTGTTCAATCTGAAATCCTTCCCCTGCAGCTTCTCTGAAAACACTGTACGTAGGCAGGATAAATTATTATTCACCACTAGAACATTTGGAATGTGTCTCAGCTTTTCAGATGCCCAGGCATAGTCAGTGAACAGCAGATTATTCTCTGAGCAAATGGGCAGAGTAGTAGACTGTCGTAATATTGAAAGTGTAAAAAATAAGTTGCATGGCTACTATAAGGAAGCTATAAGCCAAATACAGACAAAGTTTGGAATTTATATACAGAGATTGAAGATCTTGCAAAAACAGGCTTGCGCAGTGTAACATAGGAACTCTTTCCACTTTCCTTCTCATCTAATGGACATTTGTGGTCTAGTATTAAAAGAAGTTAAAAGCAACTCAACCTCAGAAATAAGACTAAAACAAAAGCAGCTTGTTCCCCTAATACTCCTTCTCTGCCCTGGCAATCCTACACCATGAAAAACAAACCCCAAAGCAATCACCATCCCCCCAAAAAAACATACAAACTGAAGAAAAACACACAGGTCTTTTACCAATTTGCACAATATTGAGAAAAAAACCCTGGGGGCAGAAGTAGAAAGCAACAGATTACAAAACATCACTCCCTGCCTCTGTCTTATATGTTAACCCCATAGCAGTACCCAACTCACCTCCATCAAGTTACACAAAAAGGTATCAAAAAAACCCTGAGGCCTCCTCCCCACCTCTGTCCTTTTCCTCTACACACCACATGCTCAGTACACATCTCCACATTATGGGAGACACTAGGAGCTGCAAGTGTGTCTCCACGTGATGGGTCAAGTAAACAAGTGGTTTCCAGTTTGAATCAACTACTGTGGGTCATTCTTCATATCTAAAAATGGAAAGAACAAGTTCTTCCTTACTCTGGAGTGTGCAAATTTTCTTCCTTTGAAATACATCAAACAATCCATACCCAGGTTTTACAACATATACTAGCATGAACAGAGCAGGAAGATTACATTTAAAAGGAACTTCACCATTCCACATTAACAAGAAAGGACAGTGCAGAAGACAAGGAGTGATGCTTATGTTATGCATCTGAATAAAAACAGCTCTTAGGAAAAAAGAGGAAAGAAGGAAACTTTAGTGATTATTAATTAAGAGAGTTCAGCAGACATTTGATAGACTTGCACAGGCGCCCATGCCAGGAACCCGCAGGGACTGGCTGAGGAACAGAGATCAGAGCCAGGTACCACCTGCAGTAACAGCCAGCAGCTGCAGAAGGCTGCATCAAACGTTCAGTACATCTGCCTCTATCCACACGGGAGCCTCCTGTTCCAGATGGCAAACAGGTACTGAAGGCTGTATGGCTTTTTTTTTCTGAAATCAGTTTAAAGAAAGGCAGACAGCACAAACTGAATAGATAGTCAGCTGGTTTGAAATAAGAACTGGTTTGGTGTCATCCCGATTATGCTAAGAGCCCCCAAAACAGTGTCAGGAGGTTCCCAGAAGAAAAGCAGACAGCACGCATATGCTATCCCTCCCTCAGGCTCAAATTCCCTCTGCCTCCAAATCTGTTCTGAAATATTGGTTGTAACTATTAAAACCAAAACGTTTCAGAATAGATGTCAGACTAAAAGCAAAGGTAAGTATTCAATATTTATGCTTTCACCCGTAATTTTACAAAAAATTAAGTGTGCTTTTGGGGGCTAATAAAATGAGAACTCAGCTTCTGACTGTATTTTAACATTACTTAAGACAATTCCAGCAAACCCCTGTATGAACCTTTTGTTCAGCTTGCATCTGCCAATCCAAAACGCTAAACTGATCCCTTCATTTTTCAAATGTCACCACCTAACCATCAGGATTGTTAAGACAGTTTATCTAGCAGTCAAGTCAACCAAAGGTCCAATTATTCCCTCAGTTACAGTCTAGTAAATCCAGTTAATATAGCTGCACTACTTTGGATTTACACCACGACAATACTACAGCACAGTAGAGTATAAAACTAAAAGCTACTAACTAAAAGACAATTTAAATTAACATTTTCTCTGCTTAAGTTTAAACTTTTTGGTTAGCCAGGACTTGTAAACACAAAGTCCCCACCAAGAAAAGTATCCCTATCAGCGAGACAAGCTAAGCTAAATTACTCATACTCCAACAATCCTATGTAATCACACATATCCACAGAACATCTAACCTCTCCGTTTGACAGCCCAGTGTTGTATTCAGATATGGCACCATTTAATTATGAACTGGATTGCTAGAAGAGAATAGGACAGTTAACTTACTGCTGTTTAATGAGCACGCTCTTGTTAGTTGTGAATACATTCACTGTACTCATTAAATCAGGAGGCACTGTGGTTCTGAATACATCATTAAAAGGATCCAGGAATGCTGCTGCTTTGTTCAGCATGACCACATGCTCTGCTTGACAGTTGGAAAATGAGCAAGAAATGTAAGCCCCTTCCTGTTGGGCCAGCAGATCTAATTTTAAACTAGGACGAGGGAGAGAGAGTGGGAGATCTGCTTCTTCAGAGCTTCACTCATTTAGAACACAAATTTCTCTTCCTACTGCTGACTTGATCCAGCAACATGCTCAATACTGTAAGACAGCAATAAAAAGAAGTGCCAGGCTTGGGGGGAGTGAGGGAGGATACCTTAAAAAAAGTTAAAATATAAACAAACTCATAGCCCATTTTCAATACCCCCAAGGAGCAGGAGTGTGTACTAATCCATCAGCCTGCCAGTTAGCAAAATGAACCTTCATAAAACAAATATACACATACCTTTAACATGGCAGTTCCCACACTATTTACAATATATTGATTAAAGCTGAAGAGGGAGTGAAATTGGCCAGTAGGCTCCTGTACAGTCTCACAAGAGGAGATTTAGAACATATGTTCAGTAAGAGGATGAGTTTTCTTCCATTACCCACAAAGATACACATACACATGAGAACCTACATGTCTACAGCACTCTAGAGTTACAGGGAAATTAATACATAACTGGCAACTGTTCAGCTCAAACTCATTGCACGGAAGCATTTTTTACCAAAAGACATATGTGAACCAACATCACTGATGGCATCACTGGAGCCGAAGAGAATCCTGGAAGTTAAGATTTAACAAGCACAACTGCTTCCTCTAGCACATCCTTGGGAGGGGAAAGTGGATTTCTGAAACATGTTTATAACAAGCCTTCCTTCTCCTCTCCTCCCACCTCATGCACAGCAAATTGGGGGGGGGGAGGGGGGGGGAAGGGGGCAGAGCTGACCAGGACTTAATACTCTCAGTGAAAGGCTGTGCAAGACTCAACCACTTTAATCCAAGCAATTATTTTTCAGTTAGAAAGTTGTTGATACTGTAAGAAGCTACATAAATACTGGATTCTAGTCAAACAAAGACTGCCACCTATAAAGCAAGCTTAATACCACACAAACATTTACCCCGGTGTGTAAACGTGCTCCCATCATGAGGACACGACAGCACACCTCTTATCTGGGAAAAACATGTTCTAACCAGCCATGTTACCACATTAGGACTTTATTTGCTCCAGGCTTCAGAGCTCATCAAGATCCCAATTTTCTCAGTTTTGCCAACAAAATAATCTTCAAGAAAAAAATCCCTCTGATTAAGCAGTCAGGCTTAACGCAACATGCCATGACTAATCCTCTTAAATTTTCTCTGGATCCCACACTGTAATCTCAGTAACACAGGAGGAACTGTTCTTTTCATAGGAGCTATGTGACTGTGTGGACTGTCACAATCTTACTCATTTAGCAATTGATGACTCAGTGCTACCAACCCGAGTTATCAACACCTGGGTTTCAGCACATGGTCCAGTTCACCTGGGGTACAGGCACACAGCAGTACTCTCAAATGATTAGGTCTGAGCTGTAAAGCAGCACTCACCTACATCAACCACCAAGGACTTCTGAGGTCACATCCCACTGCTCTCCACAAGGCAGTACATAGACGCACTTAGTTCTTTTATACCATATTTTGGAGCCTGAAGAACTACCTGGGTCTCCAAGGGTTTAAAGTATGAGATGGTATTACACCATTACTAGAAGGTAGAAAGGTTGAAAGTTTGGGGATAGGGGGATCAAAAAGGCAATCACATTCAGACTAGACCTAGAGATGTATCTCTTACCAGGAATATGCTGGGGTCATAGCATTTGATTAAATTAAATTAAAACTGGCTAAAGAATAACAACACCCCCCCCCACCGTTAGATAACCAACACTGTTTTCTTAGTGTCAGATAAAACAATGCAAAGGACGAGTATTCAGATTTTCTGATCAATCATATGGTCTGTACCTCTAAGATTTAGAAAGGAACATGCACAGGGAAAATCCAAGCAAAAGGCATGAGAGACTCAGTAAGTAACGTATGTTTGATTTTTTTTAATTTAAGTACTGTTCTCTTTAATCATTCTGAAATGCTCTGTATGAGAGAGCTGTCTGATTAGTGTTAGGAAGCTGAGAGTTGGATATATAAAAATAAAACCTGATCAAGTGTTGCATTTTCTTCCCTTTGTGCTTAACACAGGACAACTCATGCACAATCTCAGCTGGTTTAACTCAAAAAATCACCATGCACTTTAATGACAGGAAGGAAAAGATGATGTATAGGGAATTGTTTAAACATTTGTTGTTCTGCTTAGCAACAACACACTTACATGGCTAAAAAACCCACAACACAGGAGATAGAGAGACATACTTGTTACCTATTATAAATAGTTTGCATTCTTCAGGTCCTTAGATACTTTTGGTCTGCCATTTAGTCAGACTTGCATCTTCCCGGTAGATACCTCCCTTTCGCATTTTGTACAACACAGAGCATATCAGAAGTTCACAGAATACTAAGCAGCTTGTGATTTATATTTTAAGGATATTTACACTGGTTAACTGACTTCCAGTGGGGACACAAATTACACATTCAAAACAAAACACACACTCTTTCTTTGTGTCATCACGGAAGAAAAAACATGCTTTTCTTCATGCTGTGGGCTGTATCACCACAACATAATCAGGCATAATCAGCAGACTTTAATCTCATTATTAATACCTCTTTGCTCTACATATATTACATCTCCTCTTGTGTCTCATCAACAACATTCAAAATCTTTGCAGGAACAGCTTTGCACTAAATACATACACAAACAGTAATACCACAAGGGCCCTGTCTAAATAGTGGTGTTAATGGCAATAGAAAACAAATACTTGAATGACAAAATATGTGCAATTCCAAACTTGAGTCCTGGCTAAACCCTCAAGTCCTCCTTCTCAAGCAAAGCAATTGTATTTGTTCTCATATGAACACAATTTTTGTTCTTGTTTCAAACACTTCAGACTGGTTTTTAACACACTGAAGTTAACACAAATATCTTGTCCAGCTACATGGTGGGGGGGAGGGGAGAAGGAGAAAAAAAAAATCTGTTTGCTGCATGGAAAAACAATTTCTCAGACGTTTCTTTTTCCATGTATTCCACTGCACCATATGTGGGGGCTGGAAGAGAGCCTAAGAACATCTGCCACAGACTTTAAACCCCCTAATAATAGCACAGCTGGTGTCCCCAGCCTAATGGTCTCAGCACCGACTCATGTGACCACTCTTGACTCTGGCCCCCAACCCAGGCAAAGTGTGGAAACACTCAAAAGGTTGGAAACCATTCATTCTAAACTCAATTTGCATTTCACTAAAGAACAAACACAGAAAGCAGGTTGAAATCCTTGCATTTCAAGCAGTTCTGATTTCAAACAGTCACTGATTCCATAGGATTCCCATAGGACTTCGTCTTTCTCCTTTCATTAAATTTCAATTTAGCAGAGTATTCCTTATTCCATAAAATGAAACTCCTCAAGAAAATAACCGCAAATCTCAGTGATCCAGGGTAGACACAAAGTGTTTAACTGTACTTAGCTATACTACAGAGATGGTGTTTGGGGTTTTTTTCTCCCACTAAACTCATGGACTACCTTCATTCCTGTCCATTTAGTTTACTTAAAAACAGATGTTTCTACTAGCATTATTTTAAACATGTTAAAAAACACTGACTGGTTTATAGAGGAGAAAACCCGTATTTCAAAGAGAAAAAAAAAAAAAGAAGGCAGGCAGAAGAGCACAGAACTCAGGATGTGAAAATATGTTTTAACTCACAGAGTCAGCACTGGGCATTAACAGGTATTGTCATACAGATGTTTTAGGGAAATGTCTGCGATTTCCCATGCCTAAAGGATGCAACTGTGTGAAGGTGGGAACAAAGAAAGCAATGTTTGCATGCGGGTGAGATGTCTGAGACTTTCATTACACTTCAGGCCACACTCTGCCCCCTCTACTGTTTCATCTATAAAAAAAGCAGGTAGCTGCCAGTAGTCAACGGGCATGAGTTCACTGTACTATTTAATGTAACATGTGGAGGTGGGCCCATGAAAGCATGTTTAGTCACTAGCAAAGCACCAAGAGGTGACTATCATAGCAAACTGCTGTATCCACAGTAACAACAGACTGAATACTCAGCTCCAAATTCCAAGAACAACCCATTTAATTGGACTACTCTAAAATACCAGCTCTAATCGGACTACTCTAAAATACTAACATCCTCATCAGAAAACGTTTTCATTCTTATTTCTCATGAGGGAAAGAGGAGAGACAAATCCAAAAGCAGAGAAAGGCAATACTTTGTAAATTCCCACACTGTCCAATAATGTTGGCCCACTTTAAAATAAGAGACATTTAACAGATAATCGCTCTTAATTTGTACCACATCACTGAACAACAAAGGAAAAAAGAAAATACAGAGCAAGTTACTTTTTAGTTTTGTATAAAAGCACCAAAGTCTGAAAAAGGAAAACATGCTAGACTAAACCAGTTAATTAATTTGGCTGTGAGAAACACACTTAGAATCATGCATAAACTATCTGCCTTACTCCTCCTACTAGCCCTCAATCTGATCCAAAACTTCTCTCAGAGCTGTAAGATCAAGATAAATTTTAGGTAGCATTTTCTAAATCAAATCTCACAGTCAGGCTATTAAACTACACACATGCTCTTATTTCTAACTTAACTACAAATAAAGGTGTATTTTAAGAAACTAGGAAAATCATCCCACCTTTTCAAACAAAATCTAAACATCAGTAAGAACTATGTCAGAGGAGAAACAAAAACCTGCAGCAAAAGAGCCTCTATTGAAAGAAAAGATACAGCTGCAAACAGCATCAGCTTGATCATGAATTCTTAATTCCAAAAACTGTACAACACAACTACCTATAGAAAGCTGTATTTATGTGGGCGTGCTGTAGATTTCTGACTGCAGATAAGGCAAACCTGCTTCATTCCCACCTTACACTGCAACTGGGGAGTTAACTGTGCGATGGCAGCGACAGCTGTGTCACAAGTGTTGACAGTGGCCATAGCAAATATTTGGGCTGGCACCAGCAATGAATTACACTGCTGTTTAAAAATAAATTTGACATCAGACTCACTAAAGAAGTCGACTGTTGCTGTGCTGTTGCTTGTGTAACAGATACAGTAACTACATATATGACACATGACTCCCCTCAACTTGGCAGAAAAGGCCACTGTTCACAAAACAAGCGTCATCTCTCAGGGGCACAAGGAATTTGCAAAGTTCTCCTGTGTTAGTCAGCCCTTAACTTCTGGCTTGGAGTGCGCACATAACTACTGTTGTCTTCAGATTTTGTGTCCTCGCTTGAGGCCCAAACTTCTTTTCCCTTTATCTCTGGTGCTACATGCTGTAGCTCCAAGCCCCAGGTGACAGAAAGCAGGCAGAGACAAGGAGTCCTTCCAAATAGGTTGATATATCCCACACTTCAGAGACAGACCCTGGCTATCTGCACTATTTCATTCAATACAACCTTATCTCATAAATTTACACGTGCTCAGCCTTACTCTGCTCATGAGATCAAGCTACTGATCAGCAAAAGGCTAGGAATCTTAACCTGCATGCTTTCTAGCCCATCTGCATGCTACGTCCTTCCTCTCAGCAATTTGTAGTTTACCCACAAAACAGTTTTCTCTTCCTGAGTCTTTAAACAGGTGCCTTTATTAAGCAGCTGTCCTGATAGATCCTGTATTTTTCTATTCTGGAAGCTACAGGCTAGGGTATAAGACAAATAAGGCTGTCAGAGGACAAAGACACAATGCAAACATTGTATAACTGCAAAGTACAGTCACAGACAGACGCAGTTACCACAACCTGCAATAATTCCTGCTTGGCCGGATTCCCATCTCTCTGAAAATATGTCTCTAACAGTACTGCTGCACACAGTCTGGAGAAGATTGAGGGTGGATGGGGGAGCTGTTATAACATGATAAACTAATCACAGAGCTCATAAATAACATCAGATCACAGACATGGAGTTATAAAGTAGACTAGAAGCCTTCCAAACCACAACATAGCTTGCTTAATGAGACAGTCCCCTACTTTACACACCCTTCACACTCAGAGTTACAGTTCGATTCATGCCAGCTAGCATTCATATAAAGATGTGATAGGCTCCAGTGAAAGTGACTTGGCGAAACTTAGCTCAAACAGTAACAAACCCTTGAAGCACACAATACATAATAACTACCTATATCATTATCTCTAAATCTTGTGCTACTTAATATCCCCATCTTGAATAAGTATCAAAGAAAAGTTAACACAAGTGGATAACACACATTACTGCAACTTATTACTGAGTTGGGCATACTCCTTACACAAGAAGCAAAACTTGGACAAAATACCCAAGACAACACCACTATGCTCAGCTGCACTTACCAGCACTGAGCTAAAACAGGTTAACAGACTAAATTTGCCCTTCTGTTTACAACACCTCCCAAGCAAACTCCCCCATTTGCAAACCAACCCTTCTACATGCAAAAGGTAACTGGTCCAGGTTCAGTGTCAGTGTTGCCAAGAGATACATTTTTGCTCCTTTCTTACGTGCTTCTCGTTTAAGCTGCACATGTACTTTACCACAAAGTATTACACCCCAGGGAACAATGAAAAAGTGGAAGCATCAGTGCTTAAGTATTAAAAGAGTCACTTGCAAGTGTAGAAGACAGAGTTATTTCATGTTCTCATTTGCTTTGTGATCATTTGGAAGTATGCAATTCCAAAAGCTCCAAACAGGGTAAAGCAAACATACACTGGGCAGACCTCAGTGAGATCTCTTAACCTGAAGGTCACATTGTCAGCACTGCAAACGTGGAAGCAGCTGCTGACATTCTGACATGGTCCCTATATTGCAGAGTGCAAGATCCAAAAGACTGTACTTCAAAGACACATCTGAGGTGTCAAAGATTCCAGACGCTGTCAAGGATTCCAAACTCTTCTACCTCCACAGCTGAGATAATGTACATACCACCTATGCTCAGCCAGGTAGTGCTACTGTATCCAGTAGTAGTGATTTAGGCTTTTTTGTTCTGTTTTTAATTGAAAAGTAAGAAACTCAGAGGTCAAAATAGGCTCCCAAGACAAAATACTGGCCATTTTGAACCAAACATCATGTCTTGTAATGTAATAGATCCTTCCAATTTCTACTCCCACACCCTCAAAACCCACCCATCCCAATCACTGTATTCCTTTCTCCCTCTCCACCTTCAGGCAGGCTAAGGGGGATCTTCGCACAAAAAGAAACAAGTAACAACATGTTTGACCCCTGTGACTCAAGTATGGTTTTGCAGTTGTAGAGTGTAAATGGCAAACTACGCTAAATCTACACTCATTTTCTTGTCTCCTGCAATTCTTTCCCAAAAGAGCAAAGATAACCTTCACAAAAAGTAAGCAACCAACCAACCCCTTTAAAATCAATAATCCACATCTTTCGTGGTTTGGACTTTAATCAAGGAACCATTCCTGAGTTACAGGGCCATATTCTGCTTCTCATAATTGATAGGCTTTTACATCTGTAAATATGTTTTGAACTTCTATTAAAATCTATTCTCCAAAATGTTACTGAATCCTCTAGTTCAGAAATGCCTTTTTTTAGGTCAGTTTTAACAGGCACTTTATAAGAGATTTGTTACACGTTCAATACAGTTCAATACAGTTAGGTACCATAACTTCTTTTCACCACCACAGCAATTTCCTGGTATCTTTTGTGAAAAAATATTTAGAAAGGAAATTTATAAAATAATTATTTGAGTTTGGGTTTTCTTTAAGAGCTAAATCTTAGATAAGAACTCACATGCATTTTATCATTTCCATTTAATCTTGCTTGCTAATTTTTCTCTTTCAAATGCTCTTCATACCAAGAACTTTATAAAGCATTAACTTCAAGCTTGAAGAAAAAAAGAAAAAAAAAGGAGATTGCCAGTTTCTCCCTTGGAGTTCTTAACTGAGGAATAAAGGAAACTCTCTAATACCTGACATACAAAACAAAGCCAGAGAAAAAGTATGCTTAAAAAAACAACCAAACAAAAAACCACAAAAAAACCCCACAAAACAAAAACAAACAAAAACCAAAACAAAAACCAAAACCAACAAACAAAAAAGAAACAAACAAACAAACAAAACCCAGGGAAACAAAGCAGAAGATTCACCAAGATGTCAGAATTCATAAAAGATGCTTGCAAATGTTTTCAGTGCCCTTAAAGAAAAAAACAATGATACTGAGATGCCAAAATCCTTTCATTCTTATGGTGGTAACTGACAATACCATTGAACAACGCGTTGTCCAAATCAGTCCCTCCCAAAGTCCATTCTTTAGCTTCACATATACTGAGTTACAAGTTGGCACACAGCTGCATATGTTTTCTATCACAGAACAAAACAATAGTTTCCAGTTAGAAATCAGGACAATCAGGAACCAGCGGTTCCCATTCAGAAGAGAATTTAATTACCCATTGTAGGATTCACATCAGAGCTAGAAGCCCTGTTCATGCTTTCCTGATATCTTAATAAGTAATTTTATAGCTGTTCAGTCTTAAGGGTTCACTAATTAAGGAAAACACCCAAAAAACTTTCATTGCCCACATTATAACTGCAGCTTGCTTACCTTCTCCAGGAAAGGTCTTGGGAACAAAGAAGAGAATACAGTAGTACATCTGCTATAACAAGTCATGTTATAAACTGATCATTTTCCTGACTAGGCAGACCCTCCTATTTCCTCTTACTCATTTCTCCTGCTACAACATTACAACGTGTCTTTATCTCCAGGTTATTCCTGCTGGTCATAGGATCAAAACAATAGGCTTGCTCCTAGGTGCATTTAGGAATTTCCTCTCAGCCTTCTTGACAAGGTAATTAGTGCTAATTTACCAGATAACAGAAACAATCCTCCCCCTGCAATTCTGCCAATCAAGATTACTACAATGATGTTGGCGGCTTTCTTTCATTTAAAAACAAAGAAACAAAAAATTACCCAGAACAAAACAAAGACTCCAACAAACCACAAAACAAAAACTCCCACACAACTAACAAATCATGCAATTTTGATAACATTAACTGTTATTTTTAAAGACAACTATATAACCCAGAGCATGCACATTAAATACAAGGTGTGGTATATACTCTAAAGCAAACTTAACACCAATTGGCCTTCCCTCCACATTCCTGCATTGCCTTTGTGCCATCTCCACCATTCATCTAACTCCCCAGGAAAGACAAACTAGTGAAAAACTAAACCCAAAGAAATAAAACAAATTTTTCAAACCACGTTTTTCCCATTTACCTCCCTGGCTTATTTCCCAATGGGTAACAGTTTGCATGAAAGATCTGTGGACAAAGCAGTACAACACACAGCTGGTGACAAGGCAGGACTATCCCCACCAGAGATGGCAAACTGTGAGACGAGATTAATCTGGCTGTAAAAGCAGAGCCTTCAGGCACACACTTTCCCAACCACCTCCAGCTAATATTAGTGTAGGTTGTCCTGAGAGCACACTCTCACCCTACTGCACACTTACATTGAAGCCACATATCCCTGTCACTCCTTTTTCCTCCCAGAGACATTGCTTCTTCTACCATTCCACATCGATGTGATCAGGAATGCAACATGACTGGAAAGGCTAAGCCAAGGGGATGACAGAGTCAAACCACTAAACCAAGGCACTGTGTTGCCTTCAGCTGTGAGGATTTTCAAATATTGGTGTTGCAATGCTATCTTCCAAGCCTCACTGCCGTGAGAACAGCAATCCCTGGTGGGACTCAAACCATCAATACTTCCACTAACTGGTGTGTGTGCTTAATCGTGACACCAGAGGGGTGAGGGAAACCACTGGGTGAGCGTCCAGAGCCAGAATTTACAGATCCTACACAAGGACTAACCTAAGACTTAACAGCAAAGGCCTCCTCTGCAGTTACAGAGAGACAAGGTTTGTTTGTCCAGACCAATTAAATAGCTGTAGGAAACTGATGCTGAGAAGCTGATTGGCAACAGAAGAGCCAAGAAACAGTTTTGTTCTTGCTGAATTCATGCCTGCTGGAAGAGCAGCGCTGTGCTAGATTTACAAACCCAAGAAATAATCCATTTAGTCTGTAATAATCCATTATTAGTTGGTTGAAAGGAAGAAAGGTCAGCTTTAATCCACAAAAGAGTTACCTAAATTTGTTTTTTTAAAGATAGAAATACTCCCAGGAACAAACCAGAAAGCATTCCTGTCCTTTTTCCCAAGACAAAAATCATATTTCCCTCCTCTCTTTCCTGCTATTCAGTATAATAGTACAGAGGGATACCAACAAGAAAACCTTCAATTTTTTTCCTTTATGTCAACATACAGCAGGTGTCCTCTGAAAGCTGACAAATAGTACAAAATGGGTGCAGTGTTTACTTTTGGAGGGCAGATGTTACTAAGTCAGGCTCGAGAAACTGAGACTCTGACTTATCTTGAACATTCACCAATGAGCAAAGTGAGATGACTGTGTGTCTTGGAAGTGCTCTGGTCCCAGCCTGTGAAATCCCTGACTCCACTTTTGAACATTGATCTTTTTCATAGCAATGCCCTAGGATTAGATTAATAGTCCATCACTTTTACTGAAGGCAAAAAGAACATAGAAAATCACTAAAATAGCTATTGCAATAGAAGCACTGTCTTATCCTGCACAACCCATCTGCCAGACATGTATTTAAAATTTCTGTAAAATGCACTCAAATTACTTGAGCAAGTCATACACTCTTCAGGGAAAGGAGAGTCTTCTGGCCTACCTGGAGTCTTCCTTTTGTAAGAGGACTAATAATATACACTAACAACCTTAGTCACGTAGGGAAAAAAAGGTACCGGTGTAGCAAATGTCTACTGAGGCAGCTACCTACTTCACACACTCTACCCCGTCAGATCCTAAATATCTACAGAGTGTGCCAATCCATTGGTCCCAAGAGACTGACAGTCTTTTAAGAGAGACTTACAAGAACTGGATTTAATTCTAGTACTGGCACCAATTTCTGAATTACCTCAGTCAAATGTTTTGATCTTGCTGCCCCCCTTCACCCATTGCAAAGTAGGAGAAGACTGATTTTTGTGACCCATGAATGCTTAAACAAACTGGGTTCATTAGAAGTTCACACTGAATGTTTCGCAGCTTTAGCAATGCAAGAGGCAAAGTATTTAGGAAAGTTGCATTTGCCTGAGGTACAACAGTTCCTAAGTGAAATCTCATTTAGCAGATAAAACCAGTACAAGGCAATGTCATGGAGAAATCAATGTCCTCTGCAGAAAAAGTGATAGCATAACGTACAACCAGTAGCATTACAGTAGAAAGCTCTTTGGACTTTGGGATGAAGTACTCTGCCAGAAAAGCGCAATATTTAACCTTTCTCAGACATTTCATTCTAACAGCTTTTGATGTCTGGCCAAAATACAGCTTTCAAGAAAGCTGTTACCGAGTAAAATTCTAGCAAACAAATACACCAGTAATCAAAGGTTATAAACATTTCAGACAATCAGAAAAAGCACTTTCAGCTGAGATTGCCTTATACTGGAAATCTGTGGCTTGCAGGTCAGTCACAAATCACTGGATCAAGCTGTAGCATGCTCATCTACCACCTGACAACAGTTCATGACCCTCAGGAAATACAGCCATAAAGGACTGATCTAGCTATGATCTTCACACATGCAGGTTTGCAGAATTCATTACAGGACCAAAGGCTCCAAGAAGGTAATGTTTTTGGTAAACACCCCATCCATAAATATCCCAAAGCGATCACTACTGCAGTATTACCCAAATACAACAGAAGCCTACCATTCCTTTCTGAAGGCAGTGCAATTTGTGACTACAGAAGAAGATCTATCACAAGAAATCATGTTACCAGAAAGACTGATTTGCTCTTCATCACTTTATATCAACAATGCTTAATACCTCCTTAGAAATAGCTAGTATGATCAGATGTGGCTGCAAAGAAATTTCGTTTAAGACAGGTTTAAAGGGCAGTCTAAGGACATTGTTCCAGTATCTTCCCGTTCTGCTAATTTTACAGGTATCACTGGGGAATAGGTTTGCACAGATTTGAACTGCAAGGTTTCTGCTTACTGCAGAGGAGTGGCTGGTGCTCCCTCACAAAGCATGCAAATGTGCAGTATCTAATAGTGAAACTATGCTTTCTGGGACAGGCAGTGTTCTTAGTAACAAAAGCTCCACTTCAGTAAACATTAAAGAGAATAGTAAGTGTAAAAGTCTTCATTTCCCACAAGCAGCAGACACAGATGTGACTTTTAAAATATTTCTCTTGAAACAAAAATTGCATTTCAGTATCCTGTAGGACACCAAGTTATGGCTGCTGTCAGACCATAATTCACACAGAGTCCTGATTTGCATGAAATTAGAGTCCAATATGACATTACCAGCACCTGCCTTTCAAAGGATGAAATTTAGAATTTATATGAACATACAATACAAAAGTGCACTGATTGATTCCAATTTACAGCAGTCAACTAAGGTCTTCAAAGAGACACACGTAACTAATTCAGTATATCCACAGCTTTCATTCTTCCCCTCTAGACTATAAATGTTTCCACTGCATGAACATTTTCCTAACCTTTGGTTTCTATAAAAAGATGGGACAACTCAGCATTATTTTAAACTTCATTGAAAACTAATGATAAGCAGTTTTTCCGTGTTTTGTTTGAAGCACTGGAATTATTATGTAGTGGAACAGGGAGTTCATACATTTTTTCCTTTAACTGGGAAACTGGATTAGAGAGGTGATCCCTCCTCTCTACTCGGCACTGGTGAGGCCACATCTTGGGTACTGTGTCCAGTTCTGGGGTCTGCAGTACAAGAAAAAGATGGACATACTGAAGAGAGTACAGTGAATGGCCTCTTACACAAAGAAGGGAGACCAGAGCATTTCTCCTACGAGGAGAGGCTGAGAGAGCTAGGACTCATCAGCCCGGAGATGAGAAGGATCAGGGAGATCTCATCATTGTGCATAAATACCTGCAGGGAGGGTGCACAGAGGACAGAGCCAGGCTCTTTCCAGTGATTCCCAGTGACAGGAGCAGAAGATGGGTGCAGCCTGAAACACAGGCAGTTGCCTCTGAACATCCAGAAGACACCTTTAATCTGTGAGGGTGACCAGGCACTGGGAGAAGTTGCCCAGGGAGGCAGTGAAGCTTCCACCCTTGGAGATATTCAGAAGCCGTTGGGACACAGACATACGCAATTTGCAGTGTGCTCTAGGATGGCCCTGCTTGAGCAGGGAGGTTGGACCAGATGACCTCCAGAAATCCCTTCCAACCTTAACCACGCTTTGATCCACCAAACACAAAGTGGCACCCTTTCTACAGAGCTTCTGCCTTCACACAGGATCATGCTGTTCTTTTACAACACACTGCCTACAAAATTCCAGAAATATAAACTTGTAATCACTTTGTATTTCTGTTTTTTGCATTTTTGCTCTACATCGATAATTTTCATCCTGACATTCACTGATCTCCTTACGGGGTCTACAAAAAGAAAGCAAGGAAAGATCCTTTACCCGTTTTAATATACAGTAAAACTTAAAGGTATTTTTAGACCCCCCTGCAAAGTTACAAGAGATTCATAAATCAAAAGCAGTAGAGAAAAACAAATGTATTTTACTAAGACTTAACAAAACCTCTTGCTTCTACTTTTCAAATCCTTCAAAACATGTCATATAAGAAAAGTTTGAAAAAAGAAAAAGATAAAAAAGCATATGCTATTTTCATATGGATATTTTACTAGAAGAGCAACATTTAATGAAAAGTACCTGGATAATTTGTCCCCAGAGGGATTATAAGCACACACAGAAGAAGCGCATAGTTTTGGCTGGTCTTACAGTCTACAAAGAAAAGCATTTACCTGTTGGTGTTACAAATCACAAGGAAAAAAAGCTATCCTGATTTTGTACAAGTTTTAAAAAGGGAAAGCCATTCCAAATATATAATATAGACTATGTAGATAAATATAAATAAGTATTTTAGATTATAAAACTAAAATCACACTGGTTTACACTTTAAGTTTTGTAGATTGTGTTGCTTACAATAAAGACTCCAATTTGTGGGCATCTTGCTCAGGTAAGAACACTCAGAAATGCAGACTGAACCAGAAGTTACCAAACTGAAAATATTCAAATTTATTCTTATGAATATTCTCAATTGCTCTCACAAAGGACAATGTCTGTGTACAGCCTAAGAACTACAATTACTCAGTATTTCTCTTTTCTGTTCATACAGGTGCTGGGAGTTAAGGACATGCCATAAGCAAATAAATATGCAGTAGGTTATTGTCAGCCTCAGCATTAGCATCTCATCTACAAAGACACAACCAGTGCTGGTTATATCAGAGCTTGGAGTGCAGTAGTTTCAAATTCAGCTTATGTTCACCGCAGACTTTCTCTCCTGACACCAAAGTCTCATCCACTTACTACTATTGCTTCCTTTGCCTCACTGCTAACAGCTGCTCAGCTGCCCAGAGAACAGACAATCTGATTGAAAATTAACCTTAAAAACAGTTCTTGCCTGAGTCAAAGACTTGATTCCCAGCACCATAATACAGAAGGGGATATAAAAGGGAATCCACTGCGATAGGAAAATTTGCTCTGCTGGGCAGCAACATGGTCTAATGTCGAAACAAGCCAATAATGAAACCTTGCAAGAGCTTCTAAACCAAGCTCTTCTCACATTTCCTTCCTTCTTTCTAGTAGTCTGACTGCTGCAATGTTCTAAACTTCTGCTATAAATGCAAGTAAAAAACAACAGGGCTCTAACATATTAATCACAATACTTGACAAAAATGCACCCAAGGAAATACAACAGTTGGAGAACAGCAGTGTCATTTGGGTTTTCAGCATCTAATGGACTGCAAGGTTAAACAATCCCATCCAGAGGAGCTGTAAGATAAGGCTAAGAATTGAGTCCTGTACAGCCACTCACCGATTTAACTAAAGCAAATCTGCCAACATAATTGAATCTAAGAATTATCTCAGAGCTAATCTGTTTGTGCTATCAATAAGCCTCTTAGCTGGTCAACCATAAGCAGGATGACTATACATCATGACTTTTTGCACCATAATCAATAGACTCCAATATAAACAGAAATATTGATAAATCAAAGTTCAAATAAAGGGTAGTTTTAGACAAAGAACAGTAGCAGTGAACTCCCAAAATTTATTTAGGAGACATCACATTATTCACTACAAAGTAAAATAAGTGCTTGTAAACTTACAGCTATCTCAGTCAAACCACAGAGTAAGCAGGAAGGCTCTGAATCAGACACCAACCAGCATCTTGGAAAGCCTATGTTAACAGGAAGTTCATTCTCAAGATTTTTATCTCTCCAAGTAGCACTGATCCCACAGCTGAATCCACAAAATTGAGCCCTCCATACAGGTGCAGCATTCCAAGGTGGCAAGGGCATTGCTCAAGTAGTTTTAATGACACAATAGTGACCAGAGAAACATACCCTGACAGCACAGGCATTGCAGATCACAGACCAGTTTTACAGTTCCAGCATTACACAGCTTTGTACATTAACTGAGCTGCCTACAGCTGACATGCAGTAGCTGTCATTTAGTGACTAGAAAGCAGTTCTACTTACTACGTTTTTACAGTAACTCTGAAAGCCACTTGGTGTGCAGTCACTACTGGAATCTGTTCCTTTTCATAGCCCTTATGCAGCACACAAGTGACAATCTCATTCCCAGCAGGAACAGGAACAACATGACCATCACATGGGAAGATGCCAGTATGCCTTTGGTTACTTTACATGCAATTCAAGGGTATTTACTCCTTAACCTTGATCTTGGTGGCAACACTGATCTTCCTACAAAGACAGAAGTGCCAGGTACATCTGGAGAAAATGAATAGTTCAAAATGAAAACCAGATCTAATTAAAACAGCCTATCTATCAACAACATTTCTCCGACCAACAGGCTAAAACACAGCTGCTAATTCCATATTGTAGTTATCAGGACTTCCAATAGCTACAGACCAGTTACACCGGTCTGTTTCTTGCATCAATACGGAAATATTGTGAAATAAGCACTCTGTGAAACCAAACCGGAGTTTTGTAAGAGTTAAAACGCATTTATTAAAAAATACACTGATTAAGTGCCCGGCCTAATATTGGAGACTTACTAGAGGAGGCACTCATTTTTACTGAGGCACAGGGAAAGATATTGTTTCAAAATTTTAAACGCAGAACACACAATTTTCTGCAAACTAACAAGAAACACTCCACCAACTTTGACTTGACTATCACTCAAAAAGCACTACATCCAGACAACTCAAAACAAATTAAGCACCTTGCAGTCTACCCCAGCAGATACAGTGGGAACTTTTAGCATTTTTCCTTTTCAGCATTAAAATGACAACAGTAAGAAACAATAGTATTGATCAATCATACATTTAAAGCAAAAATATTTAACCTGAACTAATTTCTGCGATACTAATCTCATTATTCTATCCCCAAGTAGATTGGCTAGAGTATAAATAAAATCCTCAGAGCACATGGAAAGATTAGGATCAAATTACTTCTACAAAAGCAGCTGGTAATCTGTTACAGGAGACAGAACGTGTGAAGCATCAAGGAGCTCAGGCGTGAGCTGCAGCAGAGAGGAACAACAGGAGTTCCCAACAGTTCCAGGCAAATCTTTCCAATCTGATCTTGCTCTCTGGCACATGCCCTTGCAAGTACTCCCACCAACCTTCACCAACCTTCACCTGTGTTCAACAAACTGACAGAGCGCCAAGTTAAAGTCCATAAATATACATGGCAAAACTTGCAGATGACATGCTGGTACTGCCTCAATAGTCAGGACTCTGGATTAAACTAGTCAGATGCTCAGAGGCTGCAGCAACAACTTGATATTTCACTGAGATTTTATGCATACACATATCAAACACAGAACAGCACATATATAAATGTATGTGCCTAATCATATTAATGCTTCTTTAGCATACTGGTGTGCTACCCAGTGCTCTAGAACAGGCATCAAGTTCTCTTATGAACTTTTTGTTCATAACTGAACAAAAGAAGAATTGAATGGAAGATTTTTGTCTGGTTAGGTTTTTTATTTTGCGCTAGATCCAGAGAGATCCTACTTCTTTCCACTACTGTCATCCATCATGCAGTTAAATCTGCTGGCAAGTGGGAGTTCATTCATGCAACTTCAAGGGAAATTTAAGTTCTATCCATTTTATCTATTCATACCCACTTTATCTATTCATACAGCCATCTGGTCCTTCACTCACTAACTCATGTTAAAAGCTGAAAACGCTTGCCTTCCATTAGCATTTTTACCATTCTGGTTTTCCTCCCTTATAATGATACTCACTGAAAAAACAGAGAAGTAACCTGTAATCATGGCTTAATATAATTTTCTTATTGTCATCACAGGTTGCTCTGGCCCAGTTAAAACAGGTTACAGTGACTCAGAGAAGGCACACACAGCTCTGTGAATATGGTCCCTGCGCTTGGAGACAACACTCCCTCCTCCAGGCTTCTTATGGTAACTCCGAAAGAGCCCTAATGTTTAAACACGGATCAGTTCCAGCACAGGCAGAAGCCAGAGCAATGCTTACAGCACATGCAACTGAGTAACACACAGCAGTAAAAGACTGGTCATCCATATGGCAAACTGGTCATCCTAACTGTTGTTTGGTTTTGTTTTAGCTTGGGGTTTTTTTTTTTGTTTTTTGCTGTTGCTTTCCTGATTGCAAAAACCATTACACCCACGATTTAATCTCAGAGGACTGAAAGGTTCAAATAAGGTTACAGATTGCAAGGCAGAAAAAAGTGTCCACACGGAGACTTTCTCCCAAAGTCGGAGAGAGGGAGAACATGAAGCCTGGGTTCCCACCCTTTAACAAATGTTCCAATTTTTGGACATTTCCTACTATTCCCTACTTTTACCTGAAAATAAGCTCATCTAAAGATCAAGCTTCAAAATCGTCAGCTGCAAACCAAAGCAGACACTAAGATCTTAAACTTGCTAACCGCTATAATGGAATATTTTAGTCATTTTTAAAGAGTGGAATACTGCCAAAAGCTATCCATAACCCCCAACGCTGAAGAAACCGAGTCAGTATTTGCAGGTCCCCCCGCGATGGCTAGGAAAGTTACCTCTGCACACAGGGGTCCAAGTGACAACAGCAGCATTTACATGCAAATAATTCAGAGGCACAATTTTGAAGCGATCCTTGACCTTCGGTACACAATTACACCCATCTGCCTCTTTCCTTCGAGGGGGCAGAAGGGGCAAAAAGAGCGCAGGCAGCAGAGACGGGCGCAGTGCCCTCCCCCGAGCCAGCCGGCTGTGAAGGTCGAGGGGCCCGAGGAGGAGGAGCGGCTGCACCTTGCTCACCCACGCGTTTCGCTGCCCGGCGAACGCCGCAGGCCTCTCCCGCGCACCGCGGCCGCCAGAGCCCCGCCGCCCCCTGCACCGCTCGCTCACCTCGGGGCGAGCGGGGGCAGAGGCGGCCGCGCCGGTTCCCGCGGCACATCCCCGCCCGCGCCCGCCCCGTTACC